>SJYV01008518.1:0-16006 GCA_006410875.1 Neotragus pygmaeus | reverse complement strand
GCCACCCTTCCTGACCTTCAACATGGGATAGCTCCTCTAGGCCCTCCTGCCCCCAAGCAGCCACCGCTCCTTGGACGTGGAGTTGCTCCTCCCAGTCACCACCCTGGCCTCGGACGCAGGGTAGCTCCTCTTGGCCACTGTCCCTGGCCTCGGACGTGGGGTAGCTCCTCCCAGCCGTCACCCCTGGCCTCGGACGCAGGGTAGCTCCTCTCGACCACGCTTAGTGCACCAGCCGCAGCCATTCAGGTATGACCTAAATCAAATCCCTTATGATTATACAGTGGAAGTAAGAAATAGATTTAAGGGACTATATCTGATAGACAGAGTGCCTGGTGAACTATGGAATGAGGTTCCTGACTTTGTACAGGAGACAAGGATCCAGACCATTGCCATGGAAAAGAAATGCAAAAAAGCAAAATGGCTGTCTAGGGAGTTCTTACAGATAGCTGTGAAATGANATATCTGATAGACAGAGTGCCTGGTGAACTATGGAATGAGGTTCCTGACTTTGTACAGGAGACAAGGATCCAGACCATTGCCATGGAAAAGAAATGCAAAAAAGCAAAATGGCTGTCTAGGGAGTTCTTACAGATAGCTGTGAAATGAAGAGAAGCAAAAAGCAAAAGAGAAAAGGAAAGACATAAGCATCTGAATGCAGAGTTACACAGAAAACAAGAAGAGATAAGAAAGCCTTCCTCAGCGATCAATGCAAAGACATAGAACAAAACTACAGAATGGGAAAGACTAGAGATCTCTTCAAGAAAATTAGAGATACCAAGGAAACATTTCATGCAAAGATATGCTCGATAAAGGACAGAAATGGTATGGACCTAACAGAAGCAGAAGATATTAAGAAGAGGTGGCAAGAATACAGAGAAGGACTGTACAAAAAAGATCTTCATGACCAAGGTAATCACTATGGTGTGTTCACTCACCTACAGCCAGACATCCTGAAATGTGAAGTCAAGTGGGGCTCAGAAATAATCATTATGAACAAAGCTAGTGGAGGTGATGGCATTCTAGTTGAGCTATTTCAAATCCTGAAAGATGATGCTGTGAAAGTGCTGCCCTCAATATGCCAGCAANACTAAAGAAGTAATGAGATTACTGCCTTACATGAGATTGGCAGACATGAAGAGCTATAAATTCAATTATTGGCAAGGAAGTGAAGAAAGCTTTATTCACATACATTAGTGGTAGAAAACATGAAGAATTAACACTTTTAAAACTGAAGAAGGCAAAGTGAAGTCGCTCAGTTGTGTCCAACTCTCTGCAACCCCATGGACTGTAGCCTACCAGGCTCCTCTCTCCATGGAATTCTCCAGGAAAGAATACTGGAATGGGTTGCCATTTCCTTCTCCAGGGGATCTTCCCAACCCAGGGATTGAACCTGAGTCTCCTGCATTGCAGGCAGACACTTTAACCTCTGAGCCACCAGGGAAGAAGGCAAAGTGTGTGAAATTATGCATTAAAACTACACACAGAGACCTCAAATCAGTAATCTAACTCCTGGTTACTTATTCCACAGAAATAGAAGCATAAGTATATAAAGTCATAGGTGCAAAGACATTACTTAGTACTGGAAAAAAATTAAAACTAATCAAAACGAGAGAGTCTGAATAAAGTATAATATGTCCAAATCACAACTATTATATAACCATTAAGAAATGAGTTACAGCTATGCAAGTTCACTCACATAAGGTTATCATTACATGTAGCATATAAAATTATGACCAACCTAGATAGCATATTGGAAAGCAGAGACATTATTTTGCCAATGAAGGTCCATCTAGTCAAGGCTATGGTTTTTCCAGTGGTTATGTATGGATGTGAGAGTTGGACTGTGAAGAAAGCTGAGAGCCGAAAAATTGATGCTTTTGTAGTGTGATGTTGGAGAAGACTCTTGAGAGTTCCTTGGACTGCAAGGAGATCCTTCCAGTCCATTCTGAAGGAGATCAGCCCTAGGTGTTCTTTGGAAGGAATGATGCTAAAGCTGAAACTCCAGTACTTGGCCACTTTATGCGAAGGGTTGGCTCATTGGAAAAGACTCTGATGCTAGGAGGGATTGGGGGCAGGAGGAAAAGCGGACAACTGAGGATGAGATGGCTGGATGGCATCACCAATTCGATGGACATGAATTTGTGTGAACTCTGGGAGTTGGTGTTGGACAGGGAGGCCTGGCGTGCTGAGATTCATGGGGTCACGAAGAGTTGGACACGACTGAATGACTGAACTGAACTGAATCATCACCACAACTTTAAAATAGACTTCTCTTCATGTAAAGAGAACACTTCTGAATACCACCTGATTCTCCATAGATGTCAGGACAGCTGGGGGATGCCCATACTGCCTCCATGTCCAGGTAGCTACATGAGTTTCTCCCTGAACGTGTGTCTGTGTGGCTCAGGTGGGACTGTGCCTCCTCCTTTGTTCCCCAGCTTCCCTCAGAGCCCCGCCCTGTGGTGCAGCCTGGATCTGATGTGCTTGGTGTCCAAGTAGAGGGGAAGACAAGACAAATCCAACTTTGGTGCTGAAAGACTGCTGGGACACGCCATGCACTTTCTACCCACTTTTCATTACTGAGTAGGCATTCCTGAGTTTATCAGTGCATAATTGCTTACTCTGCTGTGGAGAGAGACTNTGTGCTTGGTGTCCAAGTAGAGGGGAAGACAAGACAAATCCAACTTTGGTGCTGAAAGACTGCTGGGACACGCCATGCACTTTCTACCCACTTTTCATTACTGAGTAGGCATTCCTGAGTTTATCAGTGCATAATTGCTTACTCTGCTGTGGAGAGAGACTTCAGAGGGAGGTCAGTTACAATTCGGTTGACCACACTCACAGCCCAGTGACACAATAATCGGCTATTGCTGAGTGTGTAGTGGTGAAATCACATTTGGTCTTGACATGGTTCTCATCCTTACACAGAAGGGACTGTTAGTACAGCATGTTAATAGGATGGTGGGAATGATGTAAATGTTGGAGAATGTTGAGATGTCATGTCCCTGGGTATGTTCCAGCATCTCCTGATGTAGTCTGTGGGAACTTGAATAGAATTCATACCTTGCTGGTGAGTGAAAACTGTGTAAATCTTAATTATATTAAATTGGTTCATAGTGTTTTCAGATCAACTATATCCTTCTACTTTTCTATCTATTCATTCTCTAATTTTAGATAGTTTAATATTAAAATTCTAACTAAATATCTTAATTTATCTACTTAAAAATTGTAATGTACAGTGGCACTATATTTAACTTTATTCTGTATTTTCCAAGTCTCTTGTAGATGTTTTTATCATGCTTTCATAAGTAAACACAAAAAGACAAGAAGGGAAAAACAATATGAAAGAAAGAAAAAATGGAAGAAGTATACACTTGTATTATGAACCTGGAGGGATTGGGGACAACAGAGGACGAGATGGCTGGATGGTAACACTGACTCAATGGACATAAATCTGAGTGACCTCTGTGAGTTGGTGATGGACAGGGAGGCCTGGCATGCTGCGATTCATGGGGTCACAAAGAGTCGGACATGACTGAGCAACTCAACTGAACTGAAATTAAAAGATAGGTTCTATAGATGAGAAAGCCAGAAAGCCAGACAACCTTTTCCAAAAGCAATAATAAGTGGAGCTAAACTCTAAGAAAGTGAAGTCTTCATAAAGCACCACGAGGAAGCATTCTACAGAAAGCACAGCTGTGCTCCAGTTCAACAGACTGGAATTTAATACTGCATGAGCCATTAAGATGAGACCCTGTGATGAGAAGAAAATGGTCACATCATTATATGGTGCATAACAGTTATGACTAATGAAATCAGGAAAATTAAACCCATGTTTCAAACAGTAAACTATCATAAGAACTGGCATACTCAGTCATCTAGCGTTACACCAACTAGAACTCAATTAATAGATACTTCTGTTAAACTCATTAATGTCTATAGAGGCAAAACGGCAACTCAAAAATAAATTTCTCAACATGTTAGCCTTACACTTCACAGCTAGTTCATAGCTCCCTGAAGACATAATTCCTAAGATTTAAATGTTTATTCTTCATACTGTATGCACTTATTTTGTTTTGCTTTCCAAACCAGCAAGTAAAGGGTTGGGATATGACTGTTTCTCTCTTTCTCACTCTCTTCATATAAATATGTATTTGTTATTGTTCAATCACTAAGTCGTGTCAAACTGTTTGTGACTCCATGGACTGCAGCCCACTGGGCTTTCCTCTCCTTAACTATCTCACAGAGTTTGCTCAAATTCATATCCATTGAGTCAGTGATACTATCTAACCATCTCATCCTCTGCTGCCCCTTTCTCCTCTTGTCCTAAATCTTGTCCAGCATCAGAGTCTTTTCCATTGAGTTGGCTCTTCGCATCAGGTGGCCAAAGATTTGAAGCTTCAGCTTCAGTCCTTCCAATGAATATTCAGGACTGACTTCCTTTAGGACTGACTGGTTTGATCTTCTTGCAATCCAAGGGACTCTCAAAAGTCTTCTCCAACACCACAGCTCAGAAGCTGCAATTGTTCGGCGTTCAGCCTTCTTTCTGGTCCAACTCACATTTGCACATAACTGCTTTTATACAGCCTTTACTTTTGTTCACAAAATGATGTCTTTGCTTTTTAATATGCTTTCTAGGTTTCTCATAGCTTTCCTTCCAAGGAGCAAGCATTTTTTAATTCTGTGGCTGCAGTCACCATCTGCAGTGATTTTGGAGCCCAAGAAAATTTCCACTTTTCCCCATCTATTTGCATGAAGTGATGGGACTGGATGCCATGATCTTCATTTTTGAATGCTGATTTTTATTTTAAATACCTGGACTTTAATTTTTGCAAATAAGGATTTTACTGTAACATAATAATTATTTCTTCTTCTATAAATATTTTTGCTGTGCCCATTAGACCTTTTAAAATATTTTGCTTTATTGAAAATAATTCATTAGCAAAATTTTGAAAATAAGGATTATATTTTTAAAATAGAGCTTCAGTGGTAAGTGATAAATACTCTTTACTTTTAGACTGTTCAANTGCTGTGCCCATTAGACCTTTTAAAATATTTTGCTTTATTGAAAATAATTCATTAGCAAAATTTTGAAAATAAGGATTATATTTTTAAAATAGAGCTTCAGTGGTAAGTGATAAATACTCTTTACTTTTAGACTGTTCAATTTTTCTCCCTCTGAATATGTATATGATTGTGTTTCCTTATAAATATCTAGGTATATGTATGACTATATATTTTGTAGGAACGTGTGCTATTTTCTACTGGATATCACATTATAAAGATTTCTGTTTTGGAAATATTTAGTAACTGTAACGACTTTCCTGGTGGCTCAGATGGTAAAGAACCTACCTGCAATGCAGGCGACCCAGCTTCAGTCCCTGAGTCAGGAAGATCCCCTGGAGAAGGGAATGGCACCCACTCCAGTATTCTTGCCTCAAGAAGCCCATGAACAGAGGAGCCTGGTGGTCTACAGTCCATGGATTCATAAAGAGTTGGACACAACTGAGTGACTAACACTAATGTCTATGCAATTTCTCACCTAATGCTGGATCAGCATTTATTTAGCAACTCTGTGTCTTCATTTTTTTAAATACCAATAATTTTAAAAAATACCAATAATATAATGAACAGGGCTACCCTCGTGGCTCAGATGGTAAAGAATCNTAACACTAATGTCTATGCAATTTCTCACCTAATGCTGGATCAGCATTTATTTAGCAACTCTGTGTCTTCATTTTTTTAAATACCAATAATTTTAAAAAATACCAATAATATAATGAACAGGGCTACCCTCGTGGCTCAGATGGTAAAGAATCTGCCTGCGATGCAAGAGACCTGAGTTCAATCCCCAGGTTGGGAAGATCCCCGGGAGAAGGAAATGGCAACCCACTCCAGTATTCTTGCCTGGAGAATTCTATGGACAGAGGAGCCTGGTGGGGTACAGTCCATGGGGTCACAAAGAGGTGGACACAACTTAGAAACTAACACTTTCTCACCTTCTAATATGATGAACAGTGTTGACCTGAACTTTGGTCTCCATCATGACAGCTCCGTTCCGCACTTCCTGTGCTACCTTTCTGGAATCTTGCTCTTCCTCCTCAGTCCTCTCCCAAGCCTGATACTTCTCTCTCGGTGCTCCTTGACCCCACTCTGTCCCTCCTGGCTTCCTCTCTCCCACACCCTCTCTTCTACTATGTCCAGATTCTGTATCTTAAAGTCTGAGGGTCTGACTGACAAACTCAGAGCAGAAAATTGCAGTGGAGGAAGGTTGAACAGCTCAGTGCAGAGGTGAAACTGCCATTAAAACTGTGCAGTGAAATGATGATGCCTTATCTCTATCTTAAAATTTGTGCAATTATGAATTCCACAAGTAATTTCAGAGTTTTACTATTTTGATAATCTTCAGTATCTGCATGAAAAGCCCCTAGAAATATGAGACTTTTATCCCTTAACTGCAATTTCAAAGCAAATTGAGGTATTCAAAGGAAAACCATTTATCTCAAAGAAAATTACAACAAAAAAGATGCAATGCATCCTACTAAAGTTTTGTTATAAAAGGATTATTGATTTAATGTTTTGAAGTTTTTAAGTGTTCCCAAGTATTAGCATTGCCTTCTTTTTTAATTTAGTTCTTTTTTTTCTAATTAGAGAAAATAATTTAATTGTTTTTACTTATGCTAGTTAATTTAAAATAAATTTATATTTGGCAGAGAAAATATTAAGGAAGATAAACATGAAAAAGATAAGGCTTTTCTTTGAAAATAAGTAAATAAATACATAAGTAAATGAGCAAATTTAGTTTATTCTCCTGATGTAATTGAATTATTGAGTGAGACTGAATCATACTATGGGATTCCCTGGTGGTTCAGATGGTAAAGAGCTGGTTTAGACAAAGGGACTGCCGAAAACAATGTTAATTTCTTCCCATTGTCAGTTAACATGCTGCCTTTTCTTATATTTTCTGAAAATACAAAATAGTATATAGTTGGGGGGACCAATTGAATGTGGTCAAATTTAAGGAAGTGATGCTTGTCAAAGTTTCTGAGGCTCTCACTGCCTGCTTTGTAATCCACCAGGTTAGGGAAAGTCAGCCTGAAGTGTCCTAGAATGGTGTTCACAGTGGCCCTGTACCTCTTCCTTTGTGATAAGTGCCCTCTCCTGATCTCATTTTTACTCTTTCCTTCTGTAAATATTTTTTCAAGGTCTATTTAGTGAATGTGTATAGTGTTTTTCATTTTATTTTTTGTCGACCTATCGTTGATTTATAATGTTAATCTTTGTTGTGAAAGTGAAAGTTGCCCAGTCATGTCCGACTCTTTGTCACCCCATAGACTATACAGTCCATGGAATTCTCCAAGCCAGAATAATGGAGTGGGTACCCTTTCCCTTCTCCAGGGGGTCTTCCTAACCCAGAGATTGAACCCAGGTCTCCCACATGGCAGGTGGATTCTTTACCAGCTGTGCCACAAGGGAAGCCCAAGAATACTGGAGTAGGTAGCCTATCCCTTCTCTAGAGGATCTTCCTGACCCAGGAATTGAACCAGGGTCTCCTCCACTGCAGGCGGATTCTTTATGAACCAAGTTGTATAGCAAAGTAAATCAGTTATAAACATATATATATTATAAATTCTTTTTTATATATTTTTCCATTATGATTTATCAAAGGATGCTGAATATGCTAACAGTCCCCTGTGCTATACAGTAGGGCCTTGTTGTATATCCATTCTCTGTATCATGGTTTGCATCTACTAATTCCAAACTCCCAGTCAACGCCTCCTCTTTTGGCAACCACAAGTCTGTTCTCTGTGTCTGTGAGTCTTTGATTCTGTTTCTGTTTTGTAGACAAGTTCATTTTTGTCATATTTTAGCTTCTACATGTAAATGATATTATATAGTATCTGTCTTTCTCTTTTTGATTTACTTCACTTAGTGTGATAATGTCTAGGTCCACCATGTTGCTGCAAATGGCATTATTCCATTCCTTCTTATGGCTGAGTAATATTCATTGTATATTTGTACCACATCTTCTTTATCCATTCCTCTATTAATGGACATTTAGGTTGTTTTCTGTGTCTTGACAGTGTGACTAGTGCTGCTATGAACATGGGGTGCATGTATATTTTTGAATTATAATTTTGTCTGGATCTATGCACAGGAGTGGAATCACTTCTTCCGTAAATATTGACTCTGCATTCATTTACCAGGCACAGATATTGATGGTTGGGAAAGATCAGTGAACAAATAGACCAAGATCTTTACCATTGTGGAGGTGACTTTTTCCATGGAGAAGATAGAAAATAGATATCTTAAATAAATCACATGTCAAGTTACAAGTAATAGGTGTGCTGTGAGAAGTAGCAGGGCAGAAGAGATCAAGGAAAAGAGTGCTGTCTTATTCTTGAGCTTCAGGACTGAGCTCTTAAAAGGAAGGACTAGCAAGAGAAAAATTATATGTGAAAAAGGGAAACCACTAAAAAAGATGGAAGCAAGCAGAGAAATATCCTTGAAGTTGAGGGACAAGGACACAACCACTGATCCCAAACATCCCAATAGATAAAGAATGATGAGGTCACAAAGATGAGCTTTGGGTTGAACGACGTGGAGATGGTTGATGCTGAGGAGAATGGTTTTATTAATAGTTGAGTGGAGGGTGTGCGTGCCTGGCAGGCTGATGTGAGAGCCCCTGAAGGAGACAGGGAGCATAGGACACTATTTGGACAGTTTTCTGTAAAGGTGTGTGAAGAGATAAGGCAATACCTAGCAAGGAGACATGGCATAGAGAGAGATTTTAAATGAGAGGAATAAGATCCTGCTTGGATGCTCAAAGGGGGCTTCCCAGGTGGCGCCATTGGTAAAGAACTGGCCTATCAATGCAGGAGACGTAAGAGACATGGGTTCAATCTCTGGATCAGGAAGATCCCCTGGAAGAGGGCATAGTAACCCACTCCAGTATTCTTGCCTGGAGAATCCCATGGACAGAGGAGCCTGGTGAGCTATGGTTCATAGGGTCACAAACAGTTGGACACAACTGAAGCGACTTAGCATGCATGCTCAAGGAGGAGCCACCAGGTGATACTCGAGCCCTGATGGTCTGGAGAGAGGGGAGCAGCTGGAGCAGTGCACTTGGAGGAGACAAAGCGACAGTGTCCAGTGACCACTGCTTCACACCTACCAACTCACAGCCCACCACCACCATCATGAACCCACCTGGACTAGCCCCATGCTCNGTCACAAACAGTTGGACACAACTGAAGCGACTTAGCATGCATGCTCAAGGAGGAGCCACCAGGTGATACTCAAGCCCTGATGGTCTGGAGAGAGGGGAGCAGCTGGAGCAGTGCACTTGGAGGAGACAAAGCTGACAGTGTCCAGTGACCACTGCTTCACACCTACCGACTCACAGCCCACCACCACCATCATGAACCCACCTGGACTAGCCCCATGCTACTTACGGCCATCCAGTGACCTCCCTTAAGCAGGGGACTCTGTTGGTTCCTCACCCTCCTGTTGCTGAGTACCCCCATTCTGTCTCCTGTCCTCACCCTTCTTCAGTCGCTGGGACGGTCTCCTGTGTTTTCTGGAATCCCTCGTCAGTTGTCCACAGCATCTTCTACACCCCTGTGCCCTCCCACGTTCTGAGTCTCCTACCGCTTACTGCATAGCCCGTGGGGCATCTCAGTGGTCCTCTGTCCTCTAACTGGCTTCTGCCTGCCTAGAGGTGGGGCAGGTGTCCTCTCTGCCCCACAGCCTGACCTCAGACCCTTCTCCTTCCCAAACAGCCCTTCCCTTGGCTTCCCAGGCCGCCAGCTTACAGCATCCACCGGCTGCAGTGTCCTTGACATCTATCAGCATCGGGCCCGTCCCGCCCCATCCTCAGTGACTTGACCCTGGTGTAGAGACACACTCCATACTTCCCAGTTCCTGGTGACTTCAGTGGACATGTAGCTGACTTTCCCGAAAGCCATGCTGCCCAACCTCCGGAACTCCTTTCCTACGATGGTCCCTCCAGTTGGCCTCAGCCATTGTCACTGCTGTCCCAGGGGACTTAACTCTAGTGGTTACCATCCCTCCATTGTCTAAACCTGATGAATTCTTCTCTTTGCTTTCTCTCCAGCTCACTTCTTCCTACCTGCCAGTTTTGACTCCGCTGATATCGCAGCCTTCGGTGTGACCCGATTTTCACGCTTTCGCTGTCCCCACCCTCAGGACGCCCTCACTCTCATGCTTAGATATTATCCTTATGCAGTGTGATTACCTTCTTTTTATTTCCTTGACTTTTGTCATCCTCATGTTCTCTCTTCTTCTTTATGGTTTAGTCTTTTCTCTTCCCTCTTCCTTTATAGTTCCATTATCACATAAAGCTTTATTTTCTACAGACGTTTTCCTGGTCCAGTGCACAGAGCATGAAGTAGCCTGGACACACTCCCCTTGCTTGACTTACAATTAATTAATGATTGCTGTTCAGAGCCCAAAGGATTATGTTTCCAGGGAACAACTAACAAAAGATAACCACAGTGTCCAGTAATCAGTTCTGTTTTGTTGTTTTCTCTTTTTTCCCTTAAGATAATGTGTTAATTAGAGTGTAAACCAAGTGCATTATATATGTTGATTCAAAAAGAAATAGCTAAATAGTGGTGATTTTTGGTAGGTGGGGTGAAAATTTGAAATTTTCTACTTTTTATGTCTGTATTATCAGTAAAAGAAGAAAAAGCCAGCCAATTAAGTGATTTCAGGACAAAATAGTTCATACCATTGTTGAGAAACAAAATTGTCACTTCACTTCAAATATTCTCCCTTAGAAAATAATGACCAGGTTCATCTTATGAAAATTAAATATCATAATACCTCTTGTCATAAATTAGTTCCCCAGAAATCTTATTATAAATGGAAAATATTCATCTTTAATGAAATCCATAATTGTACCTAAATACCTAAATTTTCTTCCTGTGTTAATTTCTGTAAATCATAATTATCATAGTAACACAGATGAAGCAGGATTCGTTGATATTTAAGTTGAAGCATATTCCTTTTACTATACTCATTTGTTATTTAAGAAATGACTAAATTTCTTTTTCTTTGAGATAATTGTATACTCTATTTTCTTCTGTAAACAATGTATTGATAAATAGTGAAATAATATATTCATTTTTCAAATATAAAGAGTATCTTTGACATTAATTTCATGATACAACTTTTTAGTCTTTCATAAGGTTTGAGATCTGTTTTATTTGGTTGGTCTTTTACAGATTATTAAATGATGCTCTTAGGATGCATGCTCATAGGCCACCTGATGCAAGGAGACAACTCACTGGAAAAATCCCTAATGATGGGAAAGATTGAGGGCAAGAGGAGAAGGGGACAACAGAGGATGAGATAGCTGGATGGCATCACCAACTCAATGGACATGAGTTTGAGCACATTCCAGGAGATAGTAAAGAACAGGGCAGTCTGGCGTGTGGTCATCCATGGGGTTGTAAAGAGTCTGACATAACTTAGCAAATGAACAATAACAGCAGCATGCTTATGAACATGATTTTTTAAACAGTCAATGTCAGTTACCATGTTGAGAGAAAGTGTGGTCAAAGGTGACAAGCAGGAGAGAGCACATGGAAAAGACAGTTTTGCAAACCCAAACAGAGTATATTAAATCCGTAACTGATTCTATCCTGAGACATACCTATTATTTTTCAATTCTTTTATTTGGAGCCTTTGTGAAGAAAAGTATAAATGTCTACATAATTTACCTGTAGAGTACACCTTGAAATTTATGACCTGAGAACATAAGAATCCCAGATATATTGACACTGTTACAGAACATAATCTCTTTCATTAAAATATGTCTTAAAAAATACTATCCTTCACAAATATTTTTACAAGAGCTGCAGAAAACTTGCTCTGAAGCCCTGTGTTGCTTATCTAGGTCTTCCAGTCACCAGTTCACAGCCTCACTAAAGCTGATCTCTCTCCAGGACTTCCCTGGTAAGCCAAGTCAACTGCCTTGACTTGCAGACTGCAGGCAGTCTCAGGGGTCACTTTTCTTTTTCCACATGGAACATTAAATGAACTCCTCTGCATCACAGGTGGGAATGTCTGCCAAAGCCATCATTCCAACCTTTGAGCTGTGCCTTTACTTATTGTATGGACTACGAGGTAGATGAGANAATATTTCCCCCTACCTCCTCTTTCTTTGTTTACTTTCCCCTCCCACTGGGGTGACTGGTTCGCTGATTCCTGAGAGCATGGGCACTCCTCAGGTCATCTGCATGCCTTCTTCCCTCTGTCTGGAATGTCCTTTCCCTTCTCAACTGTCCAGCAAACTTCTCATCCTTGAACACAAAACTCTGGGTCAACTGTGGAGATTTTCCATCTCTGCAGTGAGGTTGCCTTAGAAAGCAAGCCCTCCAGGACTTTCCTGGTGGTCTGGTGGTTAAGAGAATTCACCTTCCAATGCAGGGGACGTGGATTCGATCTCTGGTCGGGGAACTAAGATCCTACATGTCACAGGGCAACTAGAGAGCCCTCATGTCACAAAACTGCAGAGCCAACATGCTGCATGGAAAGATCGTAAGTGCTGCAGCTAAGACCTGATGCAGCCAAAAGTAAATAAATACTAAAAAGAAAAAGCAGTCCTTTTAAAGGGCTCTCACGGTATGTCACTGGTATTGAGGATGTTTGAATATTTTGTCTGTTTTATTGTTTTTAGACTGTGAGCACCTTGAGGTCAGGAATTTTGTCCCTTAACTTTTTTCATTCCTGGTGCTTATCACAATGACTGGTATTTAAAAAAAAAAAACAAACAAAAAAACACCTTTGTTGAACTGGAGGGTCTAGAAAACCTAGAAGAACCTGCCTATACAGAAGTAGATTTTGTGAAAATATGGGAATGATGACTTACCCATAAGACACCCTCCTTTGCATAAGGCATTAAAGAAACAAAGACCTCGGGGGCTTCTTTGAGAAGAGCAATCCATCACCCTCTTCCCTGTAATGCTCCTGCTAAGCCTATAAAAGAGAAATTCTAAAGACTTGGCTTTACAGACGTTTTACTGTCACTCTTCCAGAGCCTCCTGTGTAATTTCCAGTTTTATGAGTTAGGGAAGCTTCCTATCATTAAAAGTTTTCTGGGAAAGCAGATTGGGCTTACTAGGGGTGGGGCTGGGAAAATGACCTTGAAGTTGGTGGGATTTTTTTCTTCTTCTTTTTTATAAGAATGACTCACTGTATAGAATGTCTTCAGCTAAAAACAATAATATTTTAAAAATATACCTATTGTCCAAGGCTTTGGGCATACAGTCAAATAATTACATAATAGGATTACAAAAGCCAGCAGCAGACCCTGGGTTCATTCTTTGCTTGCTGAACAGGCTTCTCCTACATATGCCAAAATAATAACAATGAAAGTTCCAATCAGTAAACTCAGGTGTTGTCCTGGTCATAGGACAGGATATCCCAAAGATAAGAGCTTTCATGGATGGGAAAGACCTTGGGCCTGACCTAACCTGGTATCCAGGTATCAAAAAGAAATTTCAGTTCATTCCAATATTGAACAGTGGGTAATTCAAACGCAAACATCAGAAGGCTTGAGTTTAAGTTCATGTTCTTGCATTTATCAGTTGCATAACTTTGGATAAGTTGCTTACCATCCGAATGTCTCAAATTCCTTCTCCATAAAATGATACTACTAGTGTAGAAAATTATTAGTGAAAGGGTAAATTACCCAGTATATATGTGAAATGTTTAGATGCGTGCCTGGCATATTATAAACTTTATAGAAGTATTAACTGATGCTATGCCAGATTTAAGAATGCTTGGGGGAGGGGCCCCTGGTGGGAAATTGATAAATTTTATAAGAACACCTGTCCATATTCCTGAACCAGTACTGAACTTCTTCAGAACTGCATCCCTCTGTTGTAAGTAGTCTTTAAATTTTCTTTGCCAATAGAAGATACTTACAAAGCATTATCTGTTATAAGGGGGGAGGGCGGGTAGGAAATAATTACAAAGGAAAAAAATTATCAAAGAGCAGTGCCCATTTTCTTTATGGAAATGTACCTATTTTCAGTTCTCAGAAAGAGGGGAAAGTTGAAATCTGAGATGGTAATTTGGAAGCATTTGGCTATCATGTCCCTCGAACACTAAAATACATAGCTGGTTAGTAAAAAGGACACATCTATTCTATAGTTTTATTTACTTGCTAATAAAATAAGCATTTTATTTCATTCTATAAAAGCATCATAATAGTTATTCTATGCTCTATGAATTCTATAGATACATTTCTATATCAATATCAGTTTGGACTCCTAGATTTTTTGTTCTTAATGAATCTGTCCTTAATTATCCTTTAAATACTTAGTATAAGCAGATTATGACACTCATAAATTGCATTAAGAGATCAATTACATTGCACAATCCACTGCTGCTGCTGCTAGGTCACTTCAGTTGTGTCCAACTCTGTGTGACCCCATAGACGGTGGCCTACCAGGCTCCCCCGTCACTGGGATTCTCCAGGCAAGAACACTGAAGTGGGTTGCCATTTCCTTCTCCAATGCATGAAAGTGAAAAGGGAAAGTGAAGTCGCTCAGTCGTGTCTGACTCTTAGCGACCCCTTGGACTGCAGCCTACCAGGCTCCTCTGTCCATGGGATTTTCCAGGCGAGAGTACTGGAGTGGGGTGCCTTCTAATAGTGAACAAATGGATCATTTGTGCTTTAAGTTAGCTTTGAATAATCCTGCTTTCCAAATTCTTATCAACTAATCTGAGAGGGTACCAGATCCGGGATCTTTGGTTATCTTTTCAGTCAATTAGTCACCAAATATTGAGCCAGAGGAGAAAAACACATTATTTACAGAGAAATAGAGATAAAAGTCATATTGGAATTATCTTCAGAAGCCATGTAAACAGAAAGAAAAGTCAAGTGAAACATTTAAATCTGTTAGAAGAAAACCCCGCCAACAGAGGATTCTGTATTCAGTGAAATTATCCTGCAAAAGCGAAGGAGAATTAGAACTTTCTCAGACAATCAGAGGTTGAGGAAATTTGTTGCCAGTGGACCTACCTTGCAAGAAATATGAAAAGAAGTTCTGTAGAAAGAAAGAAACCTGTATATGTCAGGAAGTCAGGTCTAAATAAAACGGAAAGCGTTAGAGAAGGAATAGAGGAAAGTAATATAAAACATTTATTTTTTTGTTCTCAGTTGATAACAATTTATTCAAAAGAATAATAGTAACAATGTATTCAGTGAGTTTAGTTTATGGAGAAGTATTAGTAAGATGACTGACAGCCATGTTATTAATATAAGGGACAGAGGGGAAGAACCAGGATTTCTCTGTTGTAAGTTGTTTGCATGACTCTTGAAGTGGTATAATGTAATTTGACAGAGGATTTGGGTTAGTTGTAAATGTGTGATGGAAATTCAAGGGCAACCACTAAAAGTTTTTAAAAATGTAATTGATACTCTAGGATAGGAGAATCATGAAATGCTTGAAAAAGGGAATCATATGAAATGCTCAGAGAGAAAGGCGTGAAAGACAAAAAAAGAAACTCAGAACAAAGGCACGGAAGAGCAAACAGTTATAGATATAGTGGCTATTAATCTAAAATATCAAAAGTCTTACTAGATTGTTATAATCAAAACCACCCCTCCTAGTGAGGTGATTAAGAGCAAGGGCTGCAACCAGACTGTCTGGTGTTCTGGGACTTTGCCTCTTTCTTAAACTCTGTCTGAAGCATCATTGAAAAGGGTAGAATAGTAGTACCAAACTCAGAATGTTGTTTTAGGGTTTAAATGAGATAACATATATATAAAGCCTTTAGTATAGTGCCTGGCATATGAAAAATATTCAGTAAATGCTACCTACTATTATTTTTTTGGATAGAATTAGAAAAAAATGTTTAAGTACTTACAGTGTATGGACATAACAGAGGTGATAAACTGCTACAATTTGAATTGTGTTTATTAAATAAAAATACTACTAAACATATGCATTTAGAAAAATTAAGACAT
>SJYV01008515.1:0-18558 GCA_006410875.1 Neotragus pygmaeus | reverse complement strand
GGATTCATGGACCTAACATTCCAGGTTCCTATGCAATATTGTTGTTTATAGCATTGGACTTTACTTTCATCACTAGTCACATCCACAACTGGGGATTTTTTCCACTTTGGCTTCATCTCTTCATTCTTTCTGGGGCTGTTTTTCCACTTATCTCCAGTAGCATATTGGGCACCTACCGACCTGGGGAGTTCATCTTTCAGTATCCCATCTTTTCGCCTTTTCATACTGTTCATGGCATTCTCAAGGCAAGAATACTGAAGTGGTTTGCCATTCCCTTCTCCAGTGGAGCACATTTTGTCAGAACTCTCCAGCATGAGCCTTCCGTCTTTTGTGCGCCTACATGGAAAGGCTCATAGTTTTGCTGAGTTAGACAAGACTGTGGTCCATGTGATCAGTTTGGTTAGTTTTCTGTGATTGTGGTTTCCACTCTGTCTCCCCTCTGGTGGATAAGGATAAGAGGCTTGTGGAAGCTTCCTGATGGTGGGGACTGGCTATGGCGGAATCTGGGTCTTGCTCTGATGCCAGGGCCATGCTCTGTAAATCTTTAACCCAACTTTCTGCTGATTGGTGGGGCTGTGTTCCCTCCCTGTAGTTTGGCCTCAGGCCAAACTATGGTAGGGGTAACGGTGACCTGCTTCAATTCCAGTACTGCTGCATTCAGTGCCCCTGATCTCATGGCAGGCCACTGTTGACCGACACCTCCACTGCAGACTCCTGGACACTCACAGGCGAGTCTGGATCAGTCTCTTGTGGGGTCACTGCTCCTTCTCCTGGGTCCTGGTGCACACGAGGTTTTGTTTGTGCCCTCCAAGAGTCTGTTTCCCCAATCCTGTGGAAGTTCTGTAATCAAATCCCAGTGGCCTTCAAAGTCCAATTCTCTAGGGGGTTCTCAAACCCTTTGCTGGATCTCCAGGCTGGGAATTCTGTTGTGGGCCCTAGAACTTTCCCAGCAGTGTGAGAACTTCTTCAGTGTAATTGTTCTCCAGTGAGTGGGTTGTATGGTGGCTCTACGGCGGGGCTCACACTACGCCTCCCAGGTCTGCTGCACCCAGAGCCCCTGCCCCTAGCAGGCCACTACTGACCTGTGTCTCTGCAGGAGACACGCGAGCACTCTCCACTCTCTATGGACTCTCTATGGAGTCCCTGCATCCTTGTGTGCACAAGGTTTTATTTGAGCCCTCTGAGTGTCTCTGGTGGGTATGGGGTTTGATTCTAAACGTGATTTTGCAGGTGTCTCAAGGATTAGGCAAAAATAGTTTTTCCTTGAAGAGTGAAGAAAGCCAGAAAGAACTAGATGTGGAAGAGAGGGAAGAAAGGGTGGCTTGACTGAATAGTAGTAAGTCCGAGAATGTATTGGCTTGAGGCCTGGATGTTGTCAGAAGGAGTTATATGCTGACTCAGCCTGTGCCTGTGTGCCACATTACTTCAGTCGTGTCTGACTCTCTGAGACCCCGTGGACTGTAGCCCACCAGGCTCCTCTGTGCGTGGGATTCTCCAGGCGAGAACACTGAAGTGGTCTGCCGTGACCTCCTCCAGGGAATCTTCCCAACCCAGGGATCAAGCCCACGTCTCTTATGTCTCCTGCACTGGCAGGCAGATTCTTTACCACTAGGCCACCTGGGAAGCTCACCTGGGCGGCTGTTGTCCAGTTGTTCAGTCACTAAGTCATGGCTGACTCTTTGTGACCCCATGGACTGAAGGATGCCAGTCTTCCTCGTTGTTCACTATCTCCCAGAGTTTGCTCAAACTCATGTCCATTGAGATGGTGATGCCGTCAAACCATCTCATCCTCTGTCACCCCCTTCTCAGAACTTCTGCCTTCAATCTTTCCCAGCATCAGGGTCTTTTCCAATGGGTTGACTCTTTGCACCAGATGGCCAGAGTACTGGAGCTTCACCTTCAGCATCAGTCCTTACATTGAATATTTAGAATTAATTTGCTTTAGGATTGACTGGTTTGATCTCCTTCCAGTGCAGGGACTCTCAAGAGTCTTCTCCAACAGCACAGTTCAAAAGCATCCATTCTTCTCTAACACCACAGTTCAAAAGCATCATTCTTCGAAAGCACCTAGCTTTCTTCAAGGTCCAGCTCTCGTATCCCT
This sequence comes from Neotragus pygmaeus, assembly GCA_006410875.1. Classification (NCBI taxonomy): domain Eukaryota; kingdom Metazoa; phylum Chordata; class Mammalia; order Artiodactyla; family Bovidae; genus Neotragus; species Neotragus pygmaeus. Next base: position 16,457 of record SJYV01008515.1, on the reverse strand, counting down.
ACGTGACTACTGGAAAAAACCTTAGCTTTGACTACACAGACTCAGGTAGGGTGTGCAAAAATTAAGGAGACTGGAAAAATGAGAGAAGTTTAAAATTTTGTTGACGAGCATTTTGTTCTATTGATCAGTGGAAACCAGTAGTTCGGGGAATCTTTTATATGGTAAATAATAGGAATTCAGAAGGACTGTGTGTCACCTTGCCATAGGTACTGAGTGAAGCAATCAGGAATCTTATGTAGATCCTACAGGTGTTTCTTTGCAGTAAACCATTTCCAGAGGACAAAAGAGTTGGGAGATTTCTTCACCATCCCTGTTTTTCAAGAGTGCAGGGCTCAGGTAGAAGTCAACGCTGTCATCTCTTTCCACTTTATCAGGCTCCTGCCTGCCCCTGCCTGCTCAGACTGCTTGTGTCAGTCACACTAAACTGATTCTGGGGTTTAAAGCACACTCTGCTCTTTCGTGTCTCCATCCCGACAACATCCTCTTTCTCTTGGGCTCCAAAACACAATTTTGAAATGTGGTTGAATCTTAGACAAAATGTTGATGGAGAAAGTGTCCATACTGTACCATTCCACTTGCAGAAAGTTCTAGAATAAGCAAAACTAATCTATAGTGACAGAAGTCACTTGAGTGGCTGCCTGGGGCCTAAAGGAGAGTGTTATCTGAAAAGGGGCTTGAGAATCTTTATAAGGTGATAGAAGTCTTCTATATCTTGATTGAGATGCAGATGACATGGTTGTACACATCTGTCAAAACTTATTGAGCTCTGCATTTAAAATAGGTGCATTTTCCTGTATACATTGGGCTTTCCCCGTGGCTCAGGAGTAAAGAATCTGCCTGCAATGAAGGAGCCACAGGAGACTCGGGTTCAATCCCTGGGTGGGGACAATCCCCTGGAGTAGGAAATGGCAAGCCACTCCAGTATTCTTGTCTGGAGAATCCCATGAATAGAGGAGTCTGGCGGGCTACAGTCCACGAGGTTGCAAAGAGTTGTACACAATTGAAGTGACTGAGCACACATCCATTACTGTATATATTGAATGTAATAAACTTGGTTTTGAAAAAGATAAGTGGAGGTATCACCTCCTAAGTGAAAATGTGCCTAACACCCACCTATCCCTGAGTTTCAGTTAATTAAGCATCTATGAGGCTGAGTTGAATGTAGTTCTCTATAAGATTTCCTCTGCTGGACTTCAAGATCCTTGCAATGAATCCTTTTTTTCTTTTTCTTTTTTTTTAGAATTTCTGCTCTACTCACAGTGATTCCTGGTCCTCTGGGAACTGTTGGTCCTCTGCCCATGTTATGCCAACTGGCTCCCACCTCCCTTTAGAGCTGATTGCAGCAGGTGGACATAAGACGCTTCTTCACTCTAGCTTTGGCGTTTTGAACTGATGCTCATAGCAAGTAGAAATAGCAGTGATTCATATAAGTCAATGGCAGCATTCTAGTGGGAATGTCCTCCGATTCTGCTTGATGAGGTTCCAGAAGCTGACTTGGCTTGAACCTTTCAGAAGTGAGGTCATCCAAAGTGCTCCTGGATTCTACAAAACATGCCAGTGGCCACTCACAAAATTTGTTTCTGTCACTTGTAACCCTGTAGTAGATCCAGGGGGTGGAAATCATATCTGACATGACCTCTACTGTCTCCTAAGGCCTGGTCCCAAGGACTGGCCCAAGAAGTGCTCAAAAGCATTTGTGAAATTATTAGATGAGGTCTGGGCATCCCACGTAGATGGTCACCTAGGTTACAAATGTGGCCTCCATGTTAGCAGGGAATCGGGGTGAGGCTCAGAGCAGATCACCCCCTGCTGCCCAATATTTGGGAGACAGACCACTGGAGCACCAAGATGGTGGGCCTCAAGAAAGAGGCATGACCAGGAGCCGTAAAAAGACAGAGAACGTTCTCAGACACAGTGGGGCAGCGAGGCCCATGGCGCTTCTTCAGGACCACAGTGATCCGAGTCCGTGGGCCTTTGTCACTTCTCTCACAGCTCCGTTGAGGACATCACACATCCCTGCACAATGGGAGTCACTGCACAGCCTAGGCTTTGTAAGCCCAAGAAATTGGGGCACGCTGTGTTGGCACTGTAGGTCTTAGCAGCATTGTTTCTTTACGGCTCTTCAAGGGCATCGCATCCGGGACAACCCAGAATCTTCCTCATCTTGCTCTCGAGACTTATGTTTCTCTCCTAGAAGACCCATCTTCAAAAGAAAGACAAGCAATCTTCTGCCAGCTAAGTAACCGAATGACCGATTTATCCAATGGCCAGTCTGGAGACTCATGGATTTTTCTGAATGGACATTTTGTAAGTGTAAGCAGAGAGGTAGGGGGTCCCCAGAGAAAAAGAACCAGGCATGGGTTTCATAAGAGAAGCTATTTTTGGCCTTAGTCATTTTGTGATCTGAGCCACAATGCTTATCATTGAACAGGTCTCAGTAATTAATGATCATAAGGGGACAACAACAAAACCCCTGCAGGAACACCTTGACATAACAGTCAAGCAAGAGAAGTAATGATAAGCAAAAATAAGACCTGTTGTAAAGACTCCCAGATTTGCTTCAATGGTAAATACTAGCTTGAAGCTCTTTTTTGAGCTGCCTTGCAGAATTTAATCTGCACCCCACCCCCATCCCCCTGCCTTAGGAGCTCAGCCACCAGATCAACTGCAACCTGAAGGATGATGATGTTGACCTTTTCAGATTCTTGTGACTTCAATCAACACCCAAGCTCCTTCATGAATATGCAAACAACCCTAGCTTAAATCTTCCCCAGTTTTGCTGTTGGGGAGACACTGCTTTGGGAAAGATCTCTGGTGTTCTCCTTACAACAAGGAATAAATACTTATTCTGCAAAGAATAAATCCTTCCTTCTCCTGCTCTTGGGTTTGGTTGTGTCTTTTGGCTTAATATGCACCAAAAGGCAAACCCAGCCTTTGCAGTAACATTAACTTAGCAACGTCGGAAATTTATGGCAATTTCTACTAGATGGAATGGCTTGCAAGCTTTTATAGATTTATATGATGATGTAATTGATGGTTGAAAACCATCAATATGAAATATTGTCTTCAGACTACAAAGAAAGCTGAGCGTCAAAGAATTGATATGTTTGAACTATGGTGCTGGAGAAGACTCTTTAGAGTCCCTTGGACTGCAAGCAGATCCAACCAGTCCATCCTAAAGGAAATCAGTCCTGAATGTTCACTGGAAGGACTGATGCTGAAGCTGAAACTCCAATATTTTGGCCACCTGATGCAAAGAACTGACTCATTGGAAAAGACCCCGATGCTGAGAAAGATTGAAGGTGGGAGGAGAAGGGGACAACAGAGGATGAGATGGTTGGGTGGCATCACTGACTCGATGAACATGAGTTTGAGTAAGCTCTGGGAGCTGGTAATGGACAGGGAAGTCTGGTGTGCTGCAGTCTGTGGGGTCACAGAGAGTCAGATACAACTGAGTGACTGAACTGAATTGAACTGAAGGATAAAAATAAATGCTAAGGGTGGGTTTATTCTTCCTTTGAATATATTTAAACTATGAACACATTAGTGAAAAATATATTCTTTTATTCCCCCCCCTTTAGTATAAAATAAGCCTGAATTCTAACTCAGGGAAGACAATTCTTTGGGGTACTAGTCCACCTTCTTTTTGGTCCATTGGCTTTCAAAGTAAAGTCAGTATTCTTTGCTCCAACAACTCATCTCTTGACTTACTGACCTACTGCAGGAGCAGTAGGAGCTTGGACTCAGTAACATCTCCACCTCCCCTGGTTTCCTCTTGTTCTGACCCATCGTTTTCCCCTCTTCACCTGCAGTCTCTTCANCAGTATTCTTTGCTCCAACAACTCATCTCTTGACTTACTGACCTACTGCAGGAGCAGTAGGAGCTTGGACTCAGTAACATCTCCACCTCCCCTGGTTTCCTCTTGTTCTGACCCATCGTTTTCCCCTCTTCACCTGCAGTCTCTTCACCTCTATTGCTCCCCTCTCTGCTACTTGGCCTCTCCCTGCAACAGCAGTGATCCGGGGACAAAGCATACGGAACCTTCCTCAACACGCAGCAGTGAAGAAAAACCAAACGTCTGTCACTGTAAGTTAACAACTTGCAGAAAACTGCTCTTAAAAAGCTCATCCAACATGCATTGCTGTAAACCCTGTAAATTGTTTAAAAGAACCCAATGTTTGGTAAGCTTCGCACACTGATCAGTGGAGGAATTGACTTCAAGCTCATCAGCCTTAAGTCCATAAAGAGAAACCCAAGGGAGTGGCTTCTTTTTAATCTAAAATGTATAATCAAGTTTTAATCTATAATCAAGTTCTCTAACAGCCTTTTCCAAGAAGGCATTTATTTTTGTATTTGGAGCACAGAGCCTGGCTTCAACTGAATTTTGGGTAAGCCATCAGCCACTAATTCTTTCCTGACTGGGCTAGGGCTGAGTTCGTCTGCACTCTCATCCACTGTCTTTCATGAATTCAACAGTTAGTTTAATCATACAGAGAGTTGGAGGAAGAACAGGTAGATACCATGGAAAGGAAGCCCATTCCAGAATCAGGTCTTAGACTCGGTTCTTATTAACCCCTCTGTGCTATGGTTTACCTATTTGTAAAACCACAGAAATCTGCCTCTCAAGGTTGTTGTAAAGATTAGATAGAAGTGGTAAAGCATGAAGTATACACTCAGTATACTTTAAAACTCTGAGTTCCCACTGGGTACCATTTACTCTGCAAGCACCGTAAACGCCATACACAATGATGCATGGAACCTTGTTTTTTATGCTCTGGCAGATTATACTGACCATTTTTGTTCTTGTCAGATTCAAATCTAGATCTCGTTGACCAAGATCTGAACTTGTAACTACTTGGCTTCACTAGTTGCTTCAACTGTTCATCAATATCGGTAATGGGCACTTAGCCATTTGTCTGTGTGGGGTGTGTCTTTAGAAAGACTTAAACGTGCTCCTTGGTCCAGAGGGGACCCGGGAAGCAACTCTTCTGGCTTCTGACAGGGAAACAGACCAGGGTAACTCAAAGCAGGATAAAAGTCTCTTTGGCTCCCTCCAGTTCTGAGGGAGAAGAGAGCTTAGGGAGGTGCAAAGTAGAGAGGGAAGCTTGTTATAAAAAGTAAGTCCTTTTCTACAGACATTTACACTATGACCAGAAAGCAAAGGGAAGCCTTGTATCAAATCTTTTAACATTTAACGTTACATTTCAGTACATCTTCTTCAGTCCAAGAGACTCAGAAAGGCAGAATTAAATCAATCAACCTTATAACAGTATAGCTTCAAAGATCATATTTTAGTAGGTAAAAATCTCTCATTTTAACAGATCATGCAAACAGGAACACAAGACATAAAATACCAGTTTATACAGGCACTCCCACTGGCTACATATATTACAGTTTAACATCCAGTTTTAAAATATAAATCACAACCAGACTGCAACATAAACACCAAGTAAAACTGCCTGTTCCAATGCCTTTGCAAGTTTTGACTTACAAAGTGTGACCGTAAAAGAACATGATGATGTTTCTTGGATAAACACAGCAGAATTCACAGATGAAAAAGTATACTGTTCCTCCTTAAAGTATCGCCTCTGTGGCCACACTCTATGTCAGCTGTCCCTCCTCTCAATACACTCTTGTGAACTGCCACCACTCTCAGGAATTGTGTATGTGTGTGCGTGCATGTGTGTGTGTGTGTACTGAATAGAACAAATTTTTGCCTTTTGGAGAAAATGTGTTACAGTGAGTTGAAACCACAGGATGTTTGCTCCAGCTTTCTTATAACCAGTTGTGTGACCTCAGGTCCCTTATTGCACCTTGCTGTCCCTCCATTTGCTTTTCTAGTAACACCGTCCTGCTGTTGTGGGGCATCATGGCACTTCAATGACATCCACCTGGCACAGCCCTCAAGCAACACGGCTTTCTTCTCCCCACTCCTCTTTGTTCCTAATATACAACCATCTAAAAAATATTCCCTTTCTCTTTGAGGGAGGCATTTAACCTCTTCTTTAATAGGAGAATGGAATATGGNGGCACTTCAATGACATCCACCTGGCACAGCCCTCAAGCAACACGGCTTTCTTCTCCCCACTCCTCTTTGTTCCTAATATACAACCATCTAAAAAATATTCCCTTTCTCTTTGAGGGAGGCATTTAACCTCTTCTTTAATAGGAGAATGGAATATGGGTTTGAAAATGATGGGTGTGCAGACTGCATCATTTCCCATCAACTCTTAAGATGTGCGTGAGTGAGAAATAATACGGTGGAGCAGCCAAGTTTGTTCAGACACTGGATGTGGAGAAAGCTGCATGAGAGGCCCAGAGGAGAGGTGTTCTGAGGCGTGGCAGTCACGGTGGAGTGGCTGTCATGCCTTTCACGGCGACCCCGGGCAGGGACAGCATCTACCTTCATGTCTAAAGTCTCTGCCCCACGGTCGTGGAGCTCCATTTGAAGAAGGCTCCAGAGTTCCACTGGAACTCTACCCACACGCCCCTTCAGTAGCCCGATAATTTGAGTTTGAAAGCTGGAATTATAGTGTGAGCCTGAGGTCCCCACATTCCCAAGGAACAGGAGAGCTCGGACAGATCTAAGTCTCTTGCAAATATTCGGTTCTGAGTTCTATCTCTCTGCTGACCACCGCCATCTGCTGTTCTTCCCACTGCGCCTACGAACTTTCCAAACTCCCCAGCCCCTAAGACCATTCTTGGGACTCCAGAAAGCCCAGGTGCCTGGCAACGCAACAGGCTTCCTCCTTCACTTCCTTCAGGGACGTCGTTAAGCATCACTTGCTTGCATCCCCCGGGAGCCTCTCCTAGGAACGAATGTGCAGAATTTTCTTGAAGGTCTTCTTGAAGTTCTCATTGCACAAGGGGTAGATGAGGGGGTTCAGCGTGGAGTTGATGTAGCCCAGCCAGATGGTGAACATGTGCACGCGCTGGTTAGAGCAGCTCTCACAGAAGGCAATGACCATGAAGAAGATGAAGTAAGGAATCCAGCAGACGATGAAGGCTGCCATGATAAAACCCAGCTGCTTGGCGGCCTTCCGCTCACGGTTCATGTGCAACCCAGACACGTACTGTCGCGAATGCGAGCGGAGCCTCTTCCACGTGAACTTGATGTACTCCAGGCCTGTGCTAGACTCGCTTCGCGACTTGCCTTTCCCCGGTGCCGGCTCTGCGGGGGTGTCCGAGTCTGTCCGGGAGAAGGACTGGCTGTCACCTTGGATCTGATCCTCTAAGGCCTCCTTAGCCCCAGGCATGCTCAGGCCCTGCTCACTCATCTCAAGCCGGTTCTGGCTCTGGCTGATGGCTGCGTAGCCCCTGCCACTCTCCTCTGCCTCCGGCTGCGTCTGCACAGTGTCAAGTGGGAAGCAGTAGAATTTGCCCGGTTCTCCATCCTTCTCTTGGCTGAAGACGCCTAGAGATGTCACCTCCTTTGGCTCCTGGGATGGTGGCTTCAAGACAGGTCCACCCCCAGTGTCTTTTGGCTTCCTTTTCAGAACCTCCCAGGGGGACTCCTTCCCCGGTTTCTTAGCACCCACCTGGAGGTTCTCTGGCTTCATCTTCATGTCAGAGAAGGAGGGGNATTCTTGCCTGGAGAATTCCATGGACAGAGGAGCCTGGCAGGCTACACAGTCCGTAGGGTCCCAGGGGGACTCCTTCCCCGGTTTCTTAGCGCCCACCTGGAGGTTCTCTGGCTTCATCTTCATGTCAGAGAAGGAGGGGAAGGACCCGTCGATGAGCTCCCGGTGCTGGCAGTGTCGCCGCACAGCCTTGTAGATCTTAGCATAGAACCAGAGCATGAGCAAGGTGGGCAGGTAGAAGTTGATGATGGCGGTCATGATTTTGAACCACATGACTTTGTAGAAGTCCGTCTCACACTTGTCCCCCGGGGGCTCTGGGGTGTTCGGCTGGAAGTGACGCCAGCTCAGAATGGGGATAATCCACAGGAAGGAGAGAAACCAGGCGGCTAGGATGGTGATGGATGCTCGGGTCTTGGTACGATACCGCAGGTACTTGAGGGGCTGCTGCACAGAACGGTAGCGGTCAATGCACAAGATGAAGACGCTGAAAATGGATGCCGTGCTGGCCACATAGTCCATGGAAAGCCAGAAGAGGCAGAGAGGGCGCCCCAGGGACCACCTACACATGAGGAGGTAGAGGATGTTCATGGGCATGACGATCACCCCCACGATCAGATCAGCCACCGAGAGGCTGACGATGTAGAGGTTCCCCACCGTGTGTAGCTTCCGCTCGCTGCGCACAGCGTACAGGACCAGCAGGTTGAGGCCCACTGTGACCAAGGAGACGGTGCTCAGGACCACCACCAGGGGCATCAGCTGGGCATCGCTGGCAGGGGCGGTCTTATTCCCCTCACACATCTTGTCTTCGAAGACGCAGGAGGAATTGGGGCAGGTCATTGGCACGAGTGTAGCCTCCAGCTATGGCTCACTCCCTGGGGGGAAAGATACAAGGATTCAGGTCAGAGGTCCCGTGATCAGTAGCATCACTCAGCACTGTCCCAGGCATCAAACCATGGTTGTGTGTGATCAGGATGATAGACACGGCTGGTTACCTGCAGCCTATACCCCCTGCCTCCTTAGCCATCCCCTCCTTCCTTAGTTATTGACTGTTCATTGCATTGCTGGGCATTGTCCTGGATGCTGGGAATACAGCAGTGAACAAAGCAAAAACCTCTGTCTTCAAGGAGGTTCCATTCTAGTGGAGGGGCGTGGGCTAAAGCGAGGTGAGGTTTGTACAAGTCCCCTGTTGCACACACGTGCTGGGAGGTGGGTTGCATCACGATTGGTCTAAGCTGCATATGGTGCCGTTGTTTCTCTTTGCCAGTGGCTGGTCTAGGAGTCGGTGTCAGACATACCTGTGGCTGATGAGGTAGATGGGGAAGTCTCATGGCAGAGTTGGGGTTCTGAAAAAGTTCTTCCTGTCTGACAAATGAGCAAAATGAATACAAGGGTGTTTCCTACTCACCCTCTTCTTTGTGATAGTGAGTGATGCATGGAGCAATGGCAGTCATCTTGGGGCCATCAGGGAAATACCAAGAAAACCACGGAGATGCCAACTCAGAGTCTAGTTATTACTGAGCTGCTGAGCTGACCCTGGAGTCTTCTTCCACCAGGCTGGTTGTTATGAGAAATACTTAAATATCTTTTTTGCTCAAGTCACTGTTGTGAGAGTTTTTACTTGCATCTAAAGCACTGCTAACCAATATAAGGGAGGGTTACCAGGGCTCACAAAGCATGAAATAAACCTGGAAAATCTGCTTAGATCAGTGGTTCTCAAATGGGAAGAGGATTATGTTATCCGAGAAAGCATTTTTTATCATTTCACTTTTATATTTGAATTTTTATCATTTCACTTTTATATCTGAATTTTTTTTCATTACCTAACTATGCAAAGTAATATGTAACACAACCTCTGCTAGTGGGACTATACTGAAATCAGACGGCTACAGCTGATGCTCAACTGGGGTGGGAGGTCAAAGTTGGTATTAAAACTTTCAAAAGGTGTTGTTAGATTTTTGTATCAATCAAAAAGTGATATGAGTTTAAGGAAAACTGAGAAATATGAACAGTGTAAATGTCTCTTGATAATTCAGCAAAAAACACTATTTCTACATTAAGGCAAAGCCAGATAAATTCTTGGCTAGAAGGCTACATTCTTATGATTTTCAAAGATAAAAAGCAAAACCCAGCCCCAAACAAATGGACCTAATTAAATTTGAATTCTTTTGCATAGCAAAAGGATCCATAGACAAAATGGAAAGACAGTCTGCTGAATGGGAGAAGATATTTGCAAATGATATGATTGATAAGAGGTTAATATTGACTACATACAAACAGCTCATATAACTCAACATAGGGAAAAAAAAAAAAAACCACACAAAACCAAAGATCTGGATTTAAAAATGGACAGAAGACCCTAATAGGCATTTTTCCAAAGAGGAAATGCAGATGGCCAACTAGCACATGAAAAGATGTTCCGCAGCACTAATCATTAGGGAAATAAACGTGAATCAAAACCACAACGATATGTCACCTCATACCTGTCAGAACGGCTATCAGTAAAAAGAACACAAACAGTGTTGGTGAGGATGTAGAGAAATGGGCAACCTTGCACACTGTTGGTAAGAATGTAAATTTGTATAAGCATTATTCAGAACAGTATGAAGGGCCTTAAAAAAACTAAGAGCAGAGCGACTCTGTGACCCAGCAGTTCCGCTTCTGGGTGTAATCTGACAAAAACAGAAACGCTAATTCAGAAAGATGCATCTACCCGATGTTCACTGCAGCATTACTTACAACTGCCAAGATACTGGAGCAACCTAAGTGTCCATTAACAAGTGAATCAGGAAGATTGTCGCATATTATACACACACACACACACACACACACATATATACACACACATATATACACACACACACACACACACACACAATGGAATACTACTCAGCCATAACAAAGAAATAAAAGTTGCCATCTGCCACAACACAGATGGACTTAGAACATATTACGCTTAGTGCACAACCTCAGATGTGCAGATGATACCACTCTACTGACAAAAAGCAAAGAGGAACTAAGCAGTGTTTTGATGAGGGTGAAAGAGAAGAGTGAAAACATGGCCTAAAACTCAACATTCAAAAAACTAAGATCATGGCATCCAGTCTCATCACTTCATGGCAAATAGAAGAAGAAAAAGTGGAAGCAGTGACAGATTTTATTTTCTTGGGCTCCAAAATCACTGTGGATGGTGATTGCCCCCATGAAATCAAAAGACATCTGCTTCTTGGAAGGAAAGCTATGACAAACCTAGACAGCATATTGTCAGCTACAAATGGATACTTGCCTGTCAACTACAAATTGGTACTTGCCAACAGCATCTGCCAGGGACTGAACAATAGCGTTTGCCATCTGCCTCTGTGGGGATTGAACCTTGTGCCTCTGCAGCTGTTGACCTTCAACCCCCCCTGTTGAAGGAATCCAGGGTGCAGTGAGGCATTCTGTTCTCCAGGGAATCTGGTAGAACAGGTCTTCAGATAGTTAGATATTTTCAGGAACTGATTTCACGATCCCAATCCTTCTATCTCTTCATATTTAGAAAAACGCTAAATCCCTTCATGGTGACATCAACGCCTTGTGACTAGCAGAAAAACTTTTGTAGAGTAAGCTCTCGATTGCATTGAACTTCCCCTTACCAAAATCTTATATATTGACATTTCCCAACTGCCTCTTTGCAGCAGTCTCTCAGAGCTATCTGAGGGGCTGTCTCCTGGGCTGTAGTCCTCATTTTGCCCCAAATAAGACTTAACTCACAACTCTCAAGTTGCACACATCTTTAAAAAGTAGAGGCATCACTTTGCAGACAAAGGCCTATCTAGTCAAAGCTATGGTCTTTCCAGTAGTCATGTACGGATGTGAGAGTTGGACCATAAAGAAGGCTGAGCACTGAACTGATGCTTTCGAATTGTGCTGGAGAAGACTCTTGAGAGTCCTTTGGACTGCAAGGAGATCAAATCAGTCAATCCTGAAGGAAATCAACCCTGAATATTCACTGGAAGGACTGATGTTGAAGTTGAAGCTCCAATACTCTGGCCACCTGATGCAAAGAGCTGACTCATTGGAAAAGACCTTGATGCTGGGAAAGATTGAAGGCAAAGAGAGAAGAGGGTGGCAAAGGATGAGATGGTTAGACAGCATCCCCGACTCCATGGACATAAATCTGAGCAAACTCTGGGAGATAGTGAAGGACAGGGAACTCTGGCATGCTGCAGTCCATGGGGTCACAAAGAGTCAGATATGACTTAGGGATTGAACAACAACAGCAATGCCAACAAAAAAAAATGCTTAGTGAATTAGTACAAAGACAAATACTGTATGATATCACTTATATGCAGAATCTGAGAAACAAAACAAACCAGTGAATGTAATAGAACAAGAAGCAGACTATAGATAAAGAGAACCGGTGATTACCAGTGAGGAGAGGGAAGGGGGAAGATAAAGATAGGAGTACAGTACAGGATAAAGAGGTACAAGCTATTGTATATAAAATAAATAAGCTACAAGGATAGATTGTACAACACAAATAATACAGTCAACATTTTATAACTGTAAATAAGCTATAAAAATACGGAAACACCGTGCTGTATGTATGTAATAAACATAATATTGTACATCAACTATACTTCAACTGGAAAACAAAAAAGCAAGACCCTAAGATATTTGATCTTTATGGAAGGAACCCTGGAGTCACTTCATTGGAAAAGAGCTACTTGAGCAGCACTGACTTTTTGGCCGTTGTTCAGTCACCTTGTCATGTCTGACTCTTTGTGACCCCATGGACTGCAGCACGCCAGGCTTCCCTGTCCTCCTGGAGCTTGCTTAAACTCATGTCCACTGAGTCGGTGATGCCATCCAATCACCTCGTCCTCTGTCGTCCCCTTCTTGTCCTGCCCTCAATCTTTCCCAGCATCAGGGTCTTTTCAAATGAGTTGGCCCTTCACATCAGGTGGCCAAAGTATTGGAGCTTCAGCTTCAGCATCAGTCCTTCCAATGACTTTGCCCCAGCTCTATCACCGAGACAGATCTGAGGGATCTCTCAGCCTGCGTCTTCTCGCGGGGCATGTGTGATAGGTGCAGCCGGTGATCTCCAAAGTTTCTTCCAGAGTGTGGTTAGGGTCTCGCTGTAGCTGTTTCTCCAAGTTCTCCTCCAGCTCCGCACTGCCGCAGCCAGGGCAGCTATCCGACTCCTCCGACTGTGCCTCCTGTGACGGCTTCATTAGCATCCCCTTCTCTTCCCGTGACCCGGCCCTGCCCTCTGCTCCATCACTCTCTGCTGTTGGCCTCCGGGGTCTCACCCACTCACCCCACTCCACTCCAGCCCTCATCTCTGTCAGATAAGTCCCGAACCTATAGCTTCAGCCTGTAGCTTTCTCCACTCCCATATTTTACACCCCATACCTTACAGCTTCTCCTTCAGCCCGGTGCTAAGTCGCTTCAGCCGTGTCTGATTCTTTGCAACCCCAGGGACTGTAGCCACCAGGTTCCTCCCAGGGCAGGAATACTGGAGTGGGTGGTCGTCTCCTCCTCCAGGGGATCTTCCCGACCCAGGGCTTGAACCCATGTCTCTTCTGTCTCCTGCACTGGCAGGCAGGTTCTTTACCACTAGGCCACCTGGGAAGCCCTCCCTTCAGCCTTGCCCAAGCCCAGATCACTTGGAACTGTCCACAGCCCCTTCAAGAAGGAGAAAAAAGGCTAGGGCCATATCATCCCTGGGATTTTTATTTTTTATTTTGGTTAGGAGGAAGCAGGAAGCACTTCCTTAATACACTCCCAGCTGGGTCTTCCCTGGGTAGCTCTTACCTCCTGCTTCCACAGGAGGGTCTCGTTTCTCTCTTTACTTATAGCCTTGAGGAAATTACTTCCTTTCCTAATTTCTCTTTTTGCTCTTTGCCCCACACATACAGAGGAAAACAATTTTTTAAATTGTGCATATACTAGTTATCATTCCACAGTCCCATTTGACAAAAAATTATGTTTTCATATAAAAATCTGTGTATTTTTCCCTTTTTGATTAAAAAACAGAAGTTTTCTTGCTTGAACTGAGATCACGGAAATGATAATAAGTGTGAAATTAAGTAGTTAAGGGTGAAATCTACTGGTGTCTGCAACTTAACTTTGAGATGAGTCAGAAAGTAAGTTGAATGGATGGTTGCTTAGAAGAATGGATAAATGAGAGGATGTATGATAAAGCAAAAAGAACAAAACATTAATTTATGACCTGGGTGGTTGGTGTATTGGTATTCACTGTACAATGCTTCTAAATTTTCTCTTTCATTGATACTTTTCATAATATGGGAGAAAATATAATAAACAACAAGATCTTATGTATAGCACAGGGAATGATATTCACTATCCTGTAATAAACCATAATGGAAAATAATATAAAAAGAAAATATATATATACATAATATGTGTACATATGTATATAATTGAATCAGCTTGCCATACACCAGAAACTAATATTGTAAATCAACTATACTTCAGTTCCAAAAAAGGATAAAATATTGGAGAAAACTAATATAGTATAAGCTTATCTTCCTCACTTAGTTCAGTTCAGTTCACTTACTCAGTTGTGACCGACCCCATGGACTGCAGTACACCAGGCTTTCCTCTATCACCAACTCCAGAGCTTGCTCAAACTCATGTCCATTCAGTCAGTGATGCCATCTAACCATCTCATCCTCTGTCGTCCCCTTCTCCTCCTGCCTTCAATCTTTCCCAGCATCAGGGTCTTTTCCAATGAGTCAATTCTTTGCATCAGGTGGCCGAAGTATTATAGTGTCAGCATCAGTCCTTCCAATGAGTACTCAAGACTGATTTCCTTTAGGATAGACTGGTTGGATCTCCTTGCAGTCTAAGAAACTCTCAAGAGTCTTCTCCAACACTACAGTTCAAAAGCATCCATTCTTTGGTACTCAGCTTTCTTTATAGTCCAACTCTCACATCCATACATGACTACTGGAAAAATCATAGCTTTGACTAGACAGACGTTTGTTGGCAAAGTAATGTCTCTTCTTTTTAATACACTGTCTAGGTTGGTCATAGCTTTTCTTCCAAGGAGCAAGCATCTTTTAATTTCATGGCTGCAGTCACCATCTGCAGTGATTTTGGAGCCCAAGAAAATAAAGTCAGCCAGTTTCCACTGTTTCCCCATCTATTTGTCATCAAGTGATGGGACCAGTTGCCATGACCTTAGTTTTCTGAATGTTGAGTTTTAAGCCAACTTCTTCACTTTCCTCTTTCACTTTTATCAAGAAGCTCTTTAGTTCTTCTTCGCTTTCTGCCATAAGTGTGGTGTCATCTGCATATCTGAGGTTATTGATATTTCTCCCGGCAATCTTGATTCCAGCTTGTGCTTCATCCAGCCCAGCATTTCTTATGATGTACTCTGCATATAAATTAAATAAGCAAGGTGACTATATGCAGCCTTGACGTACTCCTTTCCTGATTTGGAACCAGTCTGTTGTTCCATGTCCAGTTCTAACTGTTGCTTTTTGACGTGCATACAGATTTCTCAGGAGCCAGGTCAGGTGGTCTGGTATTCCCATCTCTTTAAGAATTTTCCACAATTTATTGTGATCCACACAGTCATAGGTTTTAGCATAGTCAATAAAGCAGAAGTACATGTTTTTCTGGAACTCTCTTGCTTTTCCATGATTCGGAGGATGTTGGCAATTTGATCTCTGGTTCCTCTGCCTTTTCTAAATTCAGCTTGAATATCTGGAATTTCATGGTTCACATACTGTTGAAGCCTGGCTTGGAGAATTTTGAGCATTACTTTGCTAGTATGTGAGATGAGTGCAATTGTGTAGTAATTTGAACATTCTTTGGCATTGCCTTTCTTTGGGATTGGAATGAAAACTGACCTTGTCCAGTCTTGTGGCCACTGCTGAGTTTTCCAAATTTGCTGACATATTGAGTGCAACACATTCACGGCATCATCTTTTAGGATTTTTAAATAGCTCAACTTCAATTCCATCACCTGCACTAGTTTTGTTCATAGTGATGGTTCCTACGGCCCACTTGACTTTGCACTGCAGGATGTCTAGCTCTAGGTGAGTGATCACACCATCGTGATTATCTGGGTCATGAAGATCTTTTTTGGTTAGTTCTTCTATGTATTCTTGCTACCTCTTGTTAATACCTGCTTCTGTTAGGTCCCTACCATTTCTGTCCTTTATTGTGCCAATCTTTGCATGAAATGTTCCCTTCGTATCTCTAATTTTTTTGAAGAGATCTCTAGTCTTTCCCATTCTATAGTTTCCCCTATTTCTTTGCACTGATCATGGAGGAAGGCTTTCTTACCTCTCCTTGCTATTCTTTGGAACTCTTCATTCCTCACTTAAGTATCACCATAAGCTCCATTTTTTACCACAGTTTCTTTTTCAGAGTGTAGGCACATTATTTTGATAACATTATAAAGATAAAAGGAGACTATCAAGAAACATTTGTCAAGTGAATAAACAAATGAGCAAGAGGCAGGATGCTCCAAAATATCTCAGCTCTGAACTCATTCATTCAACAGATATTTACTGGTAAAAGGTTTTTTTTTTTTTTTCAGCTCAGGGATCCATTTTAGGAGCAAGAAAACCCACTTTTGTTCTCTGAAACCACGTGTTTCAGAAGGATTCCTGGAAAGGGGCGCGCAGGAGCCAGGCTGCCACAGAGGCGCATGGAGCTGCTGCTGGGAGCCCGGCAGGGGGAGGAGAAGGGAGCCCAGGGGAGTGGGCTCCTGGGGAAAGTGCGTCCCATGGGGAGGGCAGCCCAGAGGGCGGCAGGGGGTGGTCACACTGCAGCTCCTGCACATCCCACTCCGGACACAATACGCAGGGCCCAGTGCAAAACGAAAACCAGAAAGCTATTAACCATCTCAGGATGGA
>SJYV01008511.1:0-11100 GCA_006410875.1 Neotragus pygmaeus | reverse complement strand
CCCCCTTCTCCTCCTGCCCTCAATCTTTCCCAGCATCAGGGTTTTTTCCTGTGAATCAGCACTTCGCATCAGGTGGCCAAAGTATTGGAGCTTCAGCTTCAGCATCAGTCCTTCCAATGAGTATTCAGGGTTGATATCCTTTAGGCTTGATACTTCATTTTAAAATTAATTAATTTTTAAAAATAGAATTTGGCCAGCAAAGAGGAGAAGAGCAGGCACTAAGTAAGCCTGATCCTTAATACCCTAATCATGCAGGGCCCAGCAAGACCGAGACATGGGGACTCTCCCCTGCTCCAGGTTAGCAGTGGTAGGTGGGCAGAGCATTGGGAGAGACCCTCCCTCCTGGGCAGGTGCACAGGGAAGATTGAAAGCTGAGGCTGCAACAAGAACTTGACCAAAAACCTCCAGCACACCAGCCTCCGTGGGGTCTCCCTGGAGGAACTGGAAGCTGAGGGTGCGATGAAGGAAGCCACAGCAATAACAAAACCAAAACCATACTTGATGCTTGACTATGTTGACCAGCAGAAGAGCCACATCATGTGTAGGCAGAATTATGTGGTCCAGTGTTCCACAGAGGAAAAGAGGTGGACTTTGAACATTAAGACCTAACAGGTAACAGGGCGTTCAATGATCCTCCCTCCCCTTCACCTTGACCACCTCAAACTGGCACCAATAAAGTATCCTGCAAAAACTCTATATTAGTCAGTGTTCTCTAGAAGCATAAGCAATCAGTAGATAGATATAGGTAGATAATAATACATAGATGTGTGTATACTCAATCATGTCTGACTCTTTGTGACTTTCCCTGTATCCCACAGGGATTCTCTGTCCATGGGATTTCCCAGGCAAGAATGCTAGAACGGGTTGCTATTTCCTTCCCCAGGGTATCTTCCCACCCAGGGAGCAAGCCCCCATCTCCTGTGTCCCCTGCATTGCAGGTGGGTTCTTTACCACTGAGACACCTGGAAAGCCCCCGATAGATTGATAAAATAGATACACAGATGGATAGATAGGATAGAAAGATCGAGACATATAGGCATATAGATGTATACATATAAATAAATTAGTGATTATGGAGACTCAGGTTCCACAATCTGCCATCTGAAAGCTGAAGACCAGGAATGCCGGTGGCCTCTAACTTCCAGCTCAAGTCCAAAGGCATGAGCACCAAGGGAACCAGTCATGTAAATCTCAGTCATCAAGGGCAATGACCCGAGTCAACAGTCAGGCAGAGAGAGCAAATTCTCCCTTCCCCTCCCTTTTTATTTTATTCAGGCCCTCCATGGACTGATGCCCACTGGCTTTGCGGAAGGCAATCAGCCTTACTCAGTCCGCTGATCCAAATTATAATCGCATCCAGAATCATTTTCACAGACACACCCAGAAATAAAGTTTCACCAAATATCTGGATACCCTGTGACCCTGTTGATTTGACACATAAAAATAAACATCATAGACCCCAATACTCACCTAGGCTTAAAGTCTTTCCAAGGCATTGGGCATCATTAGTATGTCTCCATCACCTTCTTCAGGATTCCCTGTAGCTCAAATGGTAAAGAATGTGCCTGCAGTGCAGGAAACCCGGGCTCAATCCCTTGTTTGGGAAGATCCTCTAGAGAAGAGAATGGCAATCCACTCCAGTATTCTTTCCCGGAGAATCTCATAGATAGAGGAGCCTAGCAGGCTACAGTCCATGGGGTCACAAAGAGTCAGACAAGATTGAGCTGCTAACACACATCACCTCTTTTACCCTCATATCTAAAGATTATACAGCAAGCCCTTAAGAGTTCAACTCTGCCTTTAGCTTTTTAAAGTGGTGATTTCTCTTTTTATTATGCGGGCCTTTTTTTTTTTGAGCTTTATTAAGTTTGTTACTGTATTGCTTCTGTGTTATGGCCACAAGGCATGTGAGATCTCAGCTCCTCTACCAGGGATCAAACCCACACCCCCTGCATTGGAAGACAAATCCTGACCACAGGACCACCAGGGAACTCCTATCAGTGCCTTTAACACAATTAGCAATGACAGCTCACGGTTCTTCAGCTTGACTGGTGTTATTTCCTGTTCGAGGCACATAGCCTATCTCATGCAGTTCTGCCATCCTTGTGAAGGATCAGTTCTTCCATAACTCCCATTTCACAGCTGAGCAAACTGAGGTTTAGAAAGTTAAATGACTGGCCACCTTCTCATAGCCAGCACATGATGAAGGTGAAATCCCAACAAGGGCATTTACACGAGGCTACACTTTGATCTGTCTGCTCAATCCCTATCATGGACTTGATCATGTATATTGATCTTCACAATAACTTAATGACGTGAATTGACATGAACAAAATTTTCCCTATTAAAAAAGATGAAAAAAAACTAAGGCTCCTAATATGGTAAATGCCTTTCCAAAGTTTCACAGCAATAAGAGGCAGGATTGATTCTCAAACCAAATATTTTTTATGCCAAATGACCACCTGAGGCCCCTACGCTCGTCGCTGGCATGGTGGTATTTACCCACGTTGAGTAGTTGCCAACAATACACCAGGGTGATCTGTAAGAATGATGAGTCCTGGACTCATAACCTAAGGGATCTAACCATACTGAGTGGCAGGTCCTGAAATGGAATAGTCACAATCTAAGAGATAATTGTAATTCATTGTCTTCTACAGATGGAAAAACCCATTTCCAAGGATATCAGAAAACAACATGTTAAAGGTAAAGTCAAATCACGAAGTTTGAAATATATCTGTATATTTTTAGATTTTTCTCAACAGAGTTATCTATTAAATTAACCTTCATCTAATGTTTTCTAATTTTGGAAAGACTCTCTCACATCTTATGCCTTTTAATCACCTTACCTTATTAATGAGGAAGTTGACTGTGAAAAGTCATATTCCATGTTATACAATCTGGAAAGAAATTGCTTTGAAACATATATGTCTTGCCTCAAATACATAGCTAAGTTATTTCTCTAAGCATATCCTTGTAAAATTGAAAGATAGACATCTAAGTTTAAAATGTTTATTAATTAATATGAAAACAGATTTTAAAGCTTCAGGCAAAGCAACTCAATTTAGAGATGAAGATACAGGTAAGAAACTGAAAGGAAACAATCAATTTCAGTAGTGCTGGAAGCACAGATGGATGGTAGCCACAGTGATTTAATTGAATCCTATACATTATAGCTTCTGTCATCAATTTCCCCAGTGTCCCCTTCTTCTTTTTACAAGGTCCACTTGGAAAAGATGACAGCCCCATGATTTACATTTCCCAGTAACTGAAACACGTCAAATTCATCTTTTCTGTGTCTTACTCTATATTCTGGAACATATTGCTAACAACAAATTTTCATTAATGGGAAAGTGTAATCGGTAAGTGTCCTAAGAGGGAAGAGATGGCACATCCAAATTAGGATCATTTAAAGAGGTTTATTTATAAAGGAACTGTTTACTAAGGTATGTGAGGCGTTGGGGAAGAATGTGGGATGATGCAGACCCTAGGGCCTATAGCAGTGGCATTATCACCACTCCTAAACCCAGAGATGAGGGGACGGCCACGGAAAACAAGAAGGCGCTCTGCACCTTGAGAGGAGCAGTGGCCGTTTTTGAGGAACATCACCAGCCCATGTGGACTTCCCTGGTGGCTCAGACGATAAAGCGCTGGGAGATCCAGGTTTGATCCCTGGGACAAAAGATCTCCTGGAGAAGGAAATGGCAACCCACTCCAGTACTCTTGCGTGGAAAATCCCATGGACAGAGGAGCCTGGGAAGCTACAGTCCATGAGGTCACAAAGAGTCGGACATGACTGAGCGACCTCACTTTCCTTACTTTCCTTTCCTTTCCCAGCCCATGTGGACCTCCAAGAGTGGGAATGAATGGAATACAAGCCCCAGCCTCCCTCTCCAAACTCCCTCTTGTCTCCTGCTGGGACTTCCCAATGGCCAAACCCAACCAGAAACCACAGGGCCAGTTTGCCTGTGCTGGTGGGTCCCCGAGGATTGAGAGTAAGTGGAGCAGAGTGGACCAGACAAACAATGGACCTGGAGGCACCAGAAAGATGCCCACAAAGGGAAGCGGGGCGGGAGGAGCAAGGAGAGCGGCTGACACTCTGGCTCTGCCACGCCCTGGCTGTGGGACCTTAAGTGAGGCACCTTTCTGAGCCTTTACTTTCCTCCTCTTGAAATGTGAAGTCGCCAGGGCTTTTATGACGCTTCAGCTGAACTGCATAAGCAGAAACAGGGGACAGGGGCTGTTTCCTGCCCCATCTCTCCTCTCCATCTTCCATAGCCTGACTGATCCCTGTCTCTCTGCCCTCTAGACCCCTTTAAACCAAATAGGGAAGCTTTCCTATTCCTGTTGAGTCCAAGAATGTGGAAATGCCTTTGACGTACACAGCCCTTGATTTAGAGCTTTCCGTCAGTAACTGATGTACTAGTATCGCTAGCCCTTAGAAGACCACATGAATTATATAGCAGTTTTTTCCAGCCTGACAGAGAAAGGGCCCAGAGCACAGAGCACAGAGGGACCCCCAAAGCAGACCATAATCATTTGACATATATAGAGGTCCTAAGTAATAATAGAACCTTCATAGCCATTTATGGAGAAATGAGTCCTGGAAAGTGAAAGTTGTTCAGTCGTGTCTGACTCTTCGCGATCCCATGAACTATGCAGTTCATGGAATTCTCCAAGCCAGAATACTGGAGTGGGTAGCCTTTTCCTTCTCCAGGGGATCTTCCCAACCCAGGGATCNGGAGAAATGAGTCCTGGAAAGTGAAAGTTGTTCAGTCGTGTCTGACTCTTCGCGATCCCATGAACTATGCAGTTCATGGAATTCTCCAAGCCAGAATACTGGAGTGGGTAGCCTTTTCCTTCTCCAGGGGATCTTCCCAACCCAGGGATCAAACCCAGGTCTCCTGCATCACAGGCAGACTCTTTACCAGCTGAGCCACAAGGGAAGCCCTGAGTCCTGTTTCACAATTATATTCTTTTTTTAATAGTTCACTGTAGACATGAAGCTTCATTTCTTTGATGGCAGAATCTTCTTTGCCCACCATTCTACATATATTAATACACTTGTGTGACAATCCAGAAGGTTCTCATACCAATTCCAACGTGCATAAGGGGCAGTTCTCCCACCCGCACATCATCGAGCAATTCTCTGGACACCAGCTGGGTGTCCTGCAAATCAATCAAGTTCTGGCACTGTCCACCCAGAGGCAGCATCAGATGAACAAGTTAAGGGTTCGGTCCTACCAGACTGCACCTCACCACCACTGCAGATGCTGTCATGAACCCGATTGTCACCTGCACTTCTATAGACTGAAGCCTCCATCCACCCCTTCCGTGGGTTCAATTACTTTATTAGAGTGGCTCACATAACTCAAAGAAACATCTTACTTACTAAATCGCCAATGTATCATTAAAAGGGTGTAACCCAGGAACAGTCAGATGGAAGAGACACAGAAGGGAGGTATTGGGAAAGGGCGGGGAGCTTCCATGGTTCTTGAATCTCTGTTTGTTCACCGACCTGGAAGCTTCAAATTCTTGGGAGTTTGTGGAGGCTTCATTACGTAGGCATGGCTGATTACATCATTGGCCATTGGTGACTGAACTCAATCTCAAGCCACTCCCCGCTTCCTAGAAGTAGGGGTAGGTTTAGATTTGGGGAACTGTAAGTTTCAACCCTCCAATCACATAGTCAGCTCCACTGACCACCAGCCCCCATCCTTAGGTAGGATCTAAAAGTCATTTCCTTAACATAACAAAAGACACTGAGATAGCTCTCATCACTTAGGAAATTCCAAAGAATTTAGGAGTTCTGTGCCAGACACAGAGATGAAGACTAAATATACATTTCTCATTATAAGTCACAAATCACAACTATTCATTCATCTATTTATTTTTACTTCACCTTAGCTCACAACTGTTGGAATAGTTAACAAATGCTTGCATGGTATAGCAGAAAAGTTTTAAATCATAGGAAATACAGAGACAGACAAAGGTAAATATGAAATTCGGGATCCTAAGGCACAAATCATTGCATTCTATTACAAATCATTGCAT
Source organism: Neotragus pygmaeus (assembly GCA_006410875.1). Taxonomy (NCBI): domain Eukaryota; kingdom Metazoa; phylum Chordata; class Mammalia; order Artiodactyla; family Bovidae; genus Neotragus; species Neotragus pygmaeus. Next base: position 5,049 of record SJYV01008511.1, on the reverse strand, counting down.
TCTATTCAAATTAAACTACTAGTTTGCCTCAAGCTTCCCAGCAGTCTATGCAAAAAGGGAGAGCCACTTTTTCATGTGAAAAAGCATTAATTGCCCCAAGTAAGAAAAAAGTAAAGCAGTTCCTCAAGGAGTACAACAAGAACACATCTTTCAGAGTTAAATTAGTCCTGCCAGTTTTTATAGAGGATAATGGCTGGTATCTGGGTACCATGGCTGGAAAATATAACTGTTTTTGTAAAGCTAGTGTATACATGCTAAGTCACTTCAGTCATATCCAACTCTTTATGACCCCATGGGCTGTAGCCCACCAGGCTCCTCTGTCCGTGGGATTCTCCAGGCAAGAACACTGGAGCGGGGTGCCATTTCCTTCCCCAATGCATGAAAGTGAAAAGCTAAAGTGAAGACTGCTCAGTCCTATCCAACTCTTAGCGACTCCATGGACTACAGCCTACGAGGCTCCTCTGTCCATGGGATTCTCCAGGCAAGAACACTGCAGCGGGTTGCCATGCCCTCCTCCAGGGACTCTCCCCACCCGGGGATCGAACCCAGGCCTCTTGCGCCTCCTGCATTGGCAGATGGGCTCTTAGCCCCACCTGGAAAGCCCCCTTTAAAAGTAGACCCCAGTGTAAACTGCAGAGGGGACCTCAGTGAAAACAAAGCTCACAGAAGCTCAGCTTGTAAGTTGCATGGAAAACTTCTTCAAAGAGAGTAATTTTCTTTGTGCCTTCTCTTCCTACACTTCCATAATTGATGGTTTTGTATTACTATCCAGAGCTCTAAGGGACTGTACTGAGAAAGAAGCTGGAAGCGAGAAAAGTAATATGAATATCCTCATTTTTTGGATCAGGCATCTTTCTGGAAAATGCTTGAATGATTTATGTGTTTATTACAAAATTCTGTATGTTTGATGCAAACACATTCTCCAGATAATTTATTCATTCTCACAAAATGTCATCGAGAAAAACATATTGGGTAGTTCAGTCATGGCAGAGTTTTATGGTGATATTTTTCATCAAATGGAGCAGTTATAGATTTATGTTAATGTACATTTCATATTATTTTTCTTGAAATCATATTCTGACATTATCTGGAAACTGTCAGATTTCAAGAACTTATCTTCCCTGAAGCTTGGCTTCTTTTATTCACTCCTAAAAATGGATAAAACTTTATTTGGGGGCAAAGTATTCATACAGTGTAAGTTGGTTGTGAAAGTGTTAGTCGCTTAGCCGTGTTTGACCCTTTGTGACCCCATGGACTGAACCCCACCAAGCTGCTCTGTCCCTGGATTTTTCCAGGCACAAATACTGGAATGGGTAACCATTCCCTTCTCAGGGGGTTGTGATGAACCATTAATTAGCATTAGTCATAGATGCAGAAGAAACTCTCTCTTTTTAGATGAGGATAGCTGTAATATTCAAAAGTGGCGTGGCTTAGCTTCTCTCTTTTTTTTTCTTTTTTTAAATTGGAGGATAATTGCTTTACAATGTTGTGCTGGTCTCTGCTGCACAGCAACACGGATCAACTCTAAGTGGCTGAACGTCTTAACGCTGAGCAGAAAGGAGGCTAAGATGAGTTTTTCTTTGCCTTCCATGTGAACCAAGCACAAACTCTAAACCAATTTCCTTAGAGGTGAAAAGCACTTCATACATAAGAATGAATTTATAACAAAATACGATAAACTATCCATGAAAAGAAAGAGGGAATTACACACAGGTGGCTGAACCCGTATATCCAGAAACATGAGCTTAGTTAAAAAGAAGTACAGTAGAATTCCATATAATGCCATCAAAAGACCTTTCTACCAGTTTGCTTTTTGTCATATTTAGATGCCAAAGAATTTTGAGTTAATCTGAATCCACCCCCTCATCTTATGCCAAGAGGCTTCGCAAGAGAAGGGGCTCGCGTAAGGTCACAGAGCAAGCCGTCCAATCGTAGGCCAGAGCCCCGTCTTTTGTCAATACGGTAATGTTTCCAGGGTTTTACTATATTTGCTAGTATCTAAAATTTTTTCTGAAAACTCCCTAAATGATTTCTCACTCACCGAACTCCAGTATTCTTGCCTGGAGAATCCCATGGACAGAGGAGCCTGAAAGGCTACAGTCCACAGGGATGCGCAGGGTTGGACACAGCTGAAGTAACTCAACACAGCACTTAGCACAAACTACGCAAGAAGGAAATGGCAGCCCACTCCAGTGTTCTTGCCTGCAGAATCCTGTGGACAGACGAGCCTGGTGGGCTGCTGAGTCGGACACGACTGAAGCGACTTAGCCTGCATGCATGCGTTGGAGAAGGAAATGGCAAACCACTCCAGTATTCTTGCCTGGAGAATCCCAGGGACGGAGGAGCGTGGTGGGCTGCCGTCTATGGGGTCNAATAAACATTGCTTAAACTGCAAATGATTATTATATCATGATTTCAGATGAAATTTTAAAATGTCCCATTTTGCTGTCATTTTTCTGTTTCATATTTCCCTCTTATTTATGGTTGTGATTAACTACTTCAAAAATCAAAGTTTTACTTTCTGATCTTACTTTAAAAATGTCAAAATATTCCATTGCTCCAAGACAGCAATACTGATTCTCTGGTGTAAATCTGCTATGGAAATATCAGAAGTGTTCAAGTGATTAAATGTCTGTCAAATTTTGTTGTTATTCTTACTGCTCATGAAATCACTGCCTGTTAAGACAAGGACAATGGGCACATCTTATCCCAAATGCTCGTTTTAGATTTCTTCTTTCAATCAGACTAAAGTAACAAAAAACAGATTTATCACCCACCTCCCTGAAAATATTAATAATCAGATAAAAAATATGAAACAATGTTTTTATAAAATGTTGAAAATCAGACAATGATTGATGATCCCCAAGATATGAGAAATAAAGTGACCTCTAGTATTTCTCAACTGAACAGAACTATAGTTTTCTATAACAAGAGAAGTATAAACACACTAGAAAAGATTCTGACATAATGTGGATCACTGGAGAAGGGAATGGCAAACCACTTCAGTATTCTTGCCTTGAGAACACCAAGAACAGTATGAAAAGNTCACTCTCATGCATTGGAGAGGAAATGGCAACCCACTCCAGTGTTCTTGCCTGGAGAATCCCAGGGACAGAAGAGCCTGGCAAGCTGCCATCTCTGGGGTCGCACAGAGTCGGACACAACTGAAGCGACTTAGCAGCAGCAGCAGCAGATTATATCCTTAACAAAAATCACAAGCTTTAGGCCACAGACCTAGAAACAGTCAGAAATAAATGTAAGATTATCCTCCTACCACCATTTTAGATTTAAGTTTAGATTTCAGACACAAACAGTGGCTCCAAAGTGATAGAAGTCATGTGCCTATTCAGGCGCAAAAAAAAAAAAGTGATAGACACATTGATACAAGATCAGTTCAAAGCTAATGTTATACATGTTGTAATGTTATAGATGTTGAACTACAGGACAATATGTTGTCTCACCGTCACACAGAGAAAAAGAAAAGTGTTAGATAACCGCTCATGTGACAAACACACATTTCAACAGAGAGCAATAGGAAAGCCACAAATAGGAGTTAAGCATAAGGCAGTTACAACACCGTGTGATAACTACCAGGGTAGACGTGCACTTTATTCAAAATCACTTTGCGCCAGGGCACAGAAGGCCTCAGGCCACGAGGATCCCACAGTCTGGTCAGGCCTCTGCAATCCGTAATTGTACCCCAACAGGAGACCTGTGAGTCCTAGAACTGATTCACATATCAGGGGACATAGAGCTGAGGTGGGAGACAGTGGCCTCAGGGAAGGTTAAATATTATGTCTGAAATGCTGCAGCAGCCAAAATGTGGTTGCGTGAAGGCTGGATGTGGGGACAAGGACTCCTGGGTTCAAATCCCAGTTTTACGACTTCACAAATATCTACAAAGAACTTAACCTCTCGAAGTTTCCATATCTCTGAAAGGGAGGAAATGCTCCTACATCATCAGATACCCATCTCTTGTAAGGTACTAACTGATGCAAATCCTATAGCACAGTTGTTGACACATGATGGGCCCTCAACCAAGGGATACTGGACTGAACTAATGACTTTCACAACTCTTTCCTCCCTCACTTATTCGTGCCCTTCTCCCCACCCTGGAATATCTCCCTGCCTCTCTGTGTAGGCTGAAACCACGCTTGATCTAGTTTGGTGCTGAGCAAACCCAGTAAATCTGTTACTGATGAATACAAAAATAAATTCCTTAACCTTAAAGATCAAACTTAACTGAACGTTGTTTTCCCCGCAGCAAACACATAGCGCCATGTGGAGCACATAGTGGATGCATAGTAAGCCCTACAGTAACTCTAAAAATTAGCCCATGTTAATAAAAGTGTATCAGATAAGCATTGTCAGGGGTCACAGGGCCACCGAGAGATCAGCCTGTGACACTTAGCCATGAGTTCCCTTTATGTGGGGGCCTGCAAGGGGCGAGCCAAGCTGAAGCCATCTCGGTTTATGATGTGAACTTATTAGTGAAAGTTCATGTGCTCAATGCACAGTGAGGCCACACAAACTGAAACGGTGGTGTTTGGAGCAGAGGAAGGTTTATTGCAGGGCCATGAAAAGAGCTGGGTGGCTCACGATCTAAAAAACCCTGAGCTCCCCGAAGGGTCTCGGCAAAGCATTTTCAAAAGCCAGGTGAGGGAGGTGGGTGACAGGGTGCATGAGGGAACAGGGTGGTGTCACAAGGATTCACGTCATCAGTCCTGAGGAAGCCTGCGGCTGTGCTCACGGTCATCAAATAGTTAACATCTTCTTTTGGTGGGGGTTTTAGCATCGGTAAAACAACTCAGGAAACATGCATCAAATACTGCTATCCAGGGCCTTCAGAGAGGAGCTAAAGCAGAGGATATGATGGAAGGTCCCATAAGGTCCTGCTCAGTTATAAATCTAGGCAGATGATTTTCCTGGGGCTTCCCAGATGGCACAGTGGTAAAGAATCCACCTGCCAATGCAGGAGACGCAAGAGATGCAGGTTCAATCCCTGGGTTGGGAAGATCCCCTGGAGTAGGAAATGGCAACCCACTCCAG
>SJYV01008508.1:0-35620 GCA_006410875.1 Neotragus pygmaeus | reverse complement strand
CCCCCCCCCCCCGAAGGTATTGCTTAAGTAATACATGCTTATTGGAGGAAAATTGAAAAATACAAAAACACTTTAGAGCCCATTAGTCATCAAGCAATAGCCAGTCAACATTTTGGTACATATTCTTTATGTCCATAAATGCATGCATATAAATACCAGTCTGCATTTTCAGCATTTTCTCAATGACGGTCACCTGTGAGAACAAAATAAACTTTTTAGAAGGGCATTGTTTCATATTTTGGAATTTCACTAGTATTTCTCTTTTTGAATTCTGTGAGTATATAACTAGTAAGCTTTTTCTCTTCTAATATAGTTTTTAAAGCTCATAGTGTAACCAATTCTATATCTGGTAAGAAATACATGGACCAGTGGGTTTGGATATGGTTGAGAACACTTAAGAGTGTCTTATCGCACTGCTTCCCAGTGCAGAGTGAATTGTACATCATAATAGAGCCACTTGGATCCTTGGGCTCCTATCAACTGTTAGTGTGACCCCAAGTAATATACTAGGTGCCTTGCATAGACTGTATCAGTGCTGTTGTGTTGGAAAATCTCCTCAACACAGTGTGTATTCTTGAGTTGTTTTCTTCCCTTTGAGTGGTCCTGAGTCCCATGAACTCCCTACACTCAGTTTCTGGGTCCATATATAATAAGCAGTGTGAAGTCAGGAGCCTAGGGAATGATTGTTTCTTTTTCTTTCTTTCTTTCTTAATACTTATTTGACTGCTTCAGCTGTTTATTGTGGCCTGTGAAATCTTCCGTTATAGCCCACGATCTCTCTAGTTGAGGCATACTACTTTGTAGTATGTGAGATCTCAGTTCCTCAATCAAGGATTGAACCTGCACCCCCTGCATTGCAAGGCAGATTCTTTACCACTCAACTACCAGGGAAGCCCCAGGAAGTATTAATAGATTTACTTGTATTTATACTTTCAAAGAAGTGAACATTTACTTGGGGTTCTCTATTTTCAGAAAGTGGCATTTTTGTGTGCTAAATCACTTCAGTCATGTCCAACTCTTTGAGACCCTATGAACTGTAGCCCACCAGGCTTCTCTGTCCTTGGGGATTCTCCAGGCAAGAATACTGGAGTGGGTTGCTCTGCCCTCCTGCAGGGGCTCTTTCCCGACCCAGAAGTCGAACCTGCATCTCTTATGTCTCCTGTTTGGCAGCGGATTCTTTACCACTAGTGCCACCTGGGAAGCCCAGCATTTTCATGGTTGTATCCTAAGTATTTCATTCTTTCAGATACAGTGAGGATAAACTGTCATCTCTGACAGTTTGAAAGAGCCAAGACCTATAAATATTTTGATTGAAAAATATTGCTTTCTTAGTTATTTGGAGAATAATTTTGGAGAATTTAGAGAACTAGCTTGTTTATAGAAAGTGTGGAAAATAGAAAAAAATTTAAACTTGCCTTTTATGGTATTCTCTTCCAGTGTTTTTTCATAAACATGTTTCTTCATAGTTGTGATCATATATACATAATTGGTATGCAGTTCATTTATTTAAATTTTAAGTATTTTCCAGGTTCTTATGCAATTCTTATGATTTAAGAATGTTTAATATTCTGTTGAATATATTTTATCATTGGGTTGTATTAAATATCTTTTTCTCTTTTTAAGTTATTTCATGGGCATTATTCTTAGAATTGGGATTACAAGGTCCATTTTTTATTTTTTTTTTGAGACTTAATGTTTTCTCGAAGATTGCTAAATTAGGTACCTGGTAACAAAAAGTTTCAGGTTTATTTTACCCTTTCACACCTAGGGGATTATATGTATTTATATTTTGATTATTTAGAGAACCAAAGTATGCCTCATTTAATTTGTGTTTCTTTGACTAGAGAGAATGTATATATTTTCTTCCTGTGAATTAGATTCCCAGCGTTTATCTGTTAAAGTCTCAGGACTTCCCTGGTGTTCCAGTGGTTGGGACTCTGCTTCCAATACAGGAGGTGTGGATTCGATCCCTGGTGAGGGAACTAAGATCTCACATGCTTCAAGGCATGGCCAAAAAATTTAAGAAATAAATAAATGAAAATTTTAAGTCCCCCCAGTTTTTGTTGTTGCTTTTATATTTTTGTTTTTTTTTAATTGGTTACTTTTTGACTGCACCAGATCTTCACTGCTGCGTGGGGTGTTCTCCAGTTGTGGTGAGCGGGTGCTGCTCTGTTACGGTGCACAGGCTTCTCTTTGTGGTGACTTCTTTGGTTGTGGAGCCCAGACTCTAGGACACCAGGGCTTCAGTAGTTGTGGCGCATGGGGTCAGTTGCCCCAAGGCATGTGGAATCTTCCCGGACTAGGGATCGAACCCATTTGCCCTGCACCGGCAGGCAGACTCAACCACTGGACCACCAGAGAACTCCTCAAAAGTTTTTTAAATCTCAATTTTTATTTAAAAAATAAAACATATTACTTGTCATTTGCTGCAGACTTTTATTCAGTATACCTTTTGGTTGTATGCCAGTTTTTGTACTTAGTCAAATCTTTATCTTTTGTGATTTTGAGGGTCACTTTTAGGTTTATCAGGTTGTTAGACACTTGGACTTAATTTACTTTTTGCCACCTTTGTTTTGAGATACAGTGATATATATCCTTTTGTATATCTCAAAACAAAGGAGATATATCTTTGATTAAACTGGAGTTGTTTTAGTGACTATTAAGAGGCGAAAGTCTGAGTTAAAGTTTTTTCCTGATAATAAAATATTGCAGAATGACTTACTTTTCACTGTGACATCAAGAAGTGCGTTTTTTCTATATTACTCAAGTTGGTGTTTTGTGAAGTCCTGTCAGTCTAATGTCTTTCTGCATTTTCTGTTTCCTTCAGAGTTTTAGATACCTTGCCATATGGAATGTTTGCTATGAAAAGTTCAACATCAGCTCTCATGTCTTCTCCCCACAATTTTTGGAATGAGGACCAATTATTTCTGGCTTCATTCTTCCGCCAGCCCTTCTCCACTCGCTTCCTGTGGTGTGGACCTCCACTGTCATGGCGTTAACTTGTCTCTTCCTTCTCCTCCGTGTTTCGTTGCAGGGAGCGCCCCTGCTGCCCCCGCTCCCCCACGGGCGCCGCCGGAGCCCGACGCGCCGGCCGCCGCAGTGCCGGCCCCCGTGCTGCCTTCACCGCAGGCTGCCCCCGCCGCCACCTTCTCTCTGCCTTCTGCGGTGTTCTCCTTCGGTGCTTCATCTTTGAAGTCCTCCGGTTCTGTCCCTGGGGAGGCTCCTCCGAGTTCCAGTGGCTCTGACGGTACCAAAGCAGCCCTGGCCTCTGGCGCATCGCCCTTCTCGTTTGCTCCTCCTCCTCAAGCCTCCCTCACGCCCGCGCCTGTGGCCTCTCCCATGACCCCCTCAGCTGCTTCATTCTCCTTTGGATCATCGGGTTTTAAGCCTACCCTGGAAAGCACACCGATGCCAAGTGTGTCAGCTCCAAATATGGGAATGAAGCCCACCTTCCCACCGTCAGCTCCTGCCATCAAGGTCAACCTTGGTGAAAAGTAAGTAACGCTTCAGGTTTGACAGGTAGAGATATCGCTTATTTTTCCCTTACATGTGGGGTCTTAGTTCTCTGACCAGGGATCTAAGTTCCCCACATTGGAAGGCAGATTCTTAACCACTGGACCACCAGGGAAGCCCTACGTGTATCTTATTTTTTCACTTCTCTACCTGCTTGTTTTGTTCTCACCACCAGAACATAAGCCTTTTGAGAGAAGTATCCCTTATACCTGTACGCTTTCGCATAATTGCCATTGAGTGTAAATACTACCAGCTTCCCCCTCCACTCTTCTGTATCTTCCCTTGTTACTGTGGAGGAGATGCCGGCTGCTGTCATTGTTGATACTAAACTGTCATGCAGCCGCTTCATTCTGAAGGTTTCTCAGTATTCTATTGTGTAACACCGTGATTTATTTCACTAGTCATCTGATGCTGTATACTTATATTGTTTACAGACATTTGCTCTTGTAGGTGAAACTTACTTCTCCTTCCTAGTAGACCGTCAGCATCCCAGAGATGGTAACCTGCTCTCATCTTCCATTCTCCTTCCCCAGAGATGACCATCCCATGGGTCCTCAGTAATTTCCATGACAAAGGGAGGGTACTAAACTCTCCAAAGTCCATTGAGTCCCACCTTCTTTTTTCACTCAGCCTGATAGGCTAGACAGTAAATGTTTTATATCATGGTAAACTTAGTTTTGTCATCATGTTAAGTATCTATTTGATATTTTCTTTCCAAATAAGCAGATGATTAATGTTTCCATGCAGCCTTCACCTTTTGTAAGAAATAGCTAAACATTTGCACATTTGGACTTCCCTGGAGGCTCAGACAGTAAAGCATCTGTCTACAATCTGGGAAACCTGGGTTTGATCCCTGGGTCTGGAAGCTCCCCTGGAGAGGGAAATGGCAATCTACTCCAGTACTATTGCCTGGAAAATCCCATGGACAGAGGAGTCTGGTAGGCTACAGTCCATGGGGTCGCAAAGAGTTGGACACGACTGAGCAGCTTCACTTTCCTTTCGCTTTCCTTGCACTTCCTAAAGGCAGAAGAGTCTAGGAAGTTACCTTTTGATGATCACTCGTGACTGTTGCAAACAATCCCACAGCAGCAGGCTGTTCTGACCCACTCGGGCTGATGTTTTCAGGTTCACAGCTGCAGCCACCTCGGCTCCTGTTCACAGCTCACAGAGCACAGCCTCGATGTTGCCCTTCTCCTCGGCCTCCAAGCCGGCTTCCTCTGGACCTCTCAGCCACCCCGCGCCCCTCTCGGCATCATCCAGTTCCTTGCCATCCAAGTCCTCAGTCACTCCATCGGCATCAGGTATGATTTTAAGCAAACAGCTTCAAAGCTCAGTCCCGAATTCCCAGATTAGCATTTCTCCAAGTTATTTAAGAATCCTAGCCAACATAGCTGGACTGGATTCCTTTTTCTTGCTTCCTGTAACTCACACTGAAGTCCAGTGGCTTTTGCACTCCGGTTTGGAAAGATTCGTAATGACTTCAGTGCTTGTCTCTGTCTTGTGGGCATTTATCTTCACATAGAACTTGCCCTCCATGCAGGTCAGTCACCAAGTAAGTCTTGAAGACACATATATGATAAGGAACCTGTGGAAGCTTTCTGCTTATTTGCTCTGGTGTCTGCCCTGGATTTTCACACTCAGCCCTACCATAAGCAGATTTTTAAAATAAAGGTCATGATAATGGTTGTGTCCAGGTTGAAGTGCATTACACAGCTCCATGAGCAAATGCACCCAGCCTGTCTTTTTCTTCCTTCAGCCCTCAGAGGCGGAGGCCTCTCTTGCTGCAGAGCACAGGCTCTAGGGCACCGGGCGTCAGTAGTTGCAGCACGTGGGCTCGGAAGTTGTAGCACATGGACTTAGTTGCTCCACAGCATCTGGAATCTTCCGGGACCAGAAATTGAACTCTTGCCCCTGTCTTGGCAGGCGGATTCTGAACCACTGTGCCACCAGGGAAGTCCTATGTCTTTCTTTTTTAATGTAAATTTTTTCTAAAACATTTGAAAGTTAATCACAGATATGAAACACTTCACCCCTAAGAACTTCAGTGTCTCTCTCCTAAAAACAAGGGCCCTCAATACATTATCACACTAAAGAAATTTAACAGTAATTCAGCCAGTAGCCTGCTTCCCATTTCCAGTGTTGTTCCTGTACTGTTCCTACAGATTTGTTTTCCCCCTTTGTTTTTCTAGAAGCCACTCAAGGACTCCACGTTATGTTCCGATTTTGTGTTGGTCTCAAGCAGTCTTTTACCGTTTTTGTCTTCCTCAGCATTAACATTGGTGAGATCAAGCCAGTAGTTTTGTGGACTGTCCTTCAATTTGGACTTGAGAGTTTCCACACAATGAAATTTACATGACACATTTTGAGCAGTGATACCACGTGGTGGATGTGTGTGTCACATCCTGTGATTTCCTTTTGTCCTGATGTAAGCGACATCATTTTGCTCACAGTTGTGGTGGCGTCTGTCCGATATGTCTCTGTTTTTAAGATAGTTGTTTGCTCATGCCAGTGATAATACCCAGCCAGACGTACTTGCATAACCATTTGGTGTTTGAGTGTCAGGAATAATTTTATTTTGGTAGATCCTGAGCAAGCATTGAGCTGTATAAATTCCTGAAATCTTCTCTCTTAGCTGCTGATCAAAGACTGCCTTGTAGCATTTGTCAAAGTCACCTCATTCTGGAACTTTTCACCAGATTCTGGAAAGTACCTGTCTATGAACTAAAGAGTTAACAAGCCTTTCGTCTTTTCGCATCGCTTTACAGTTTAGGGTAGAAGAAGTGTACCACACCGCACACACTTTCTCCCTGTCTGCTGCTCACCACTCACATCTCCCTACCACCATTGCTCTTATTAATTCTTAACAGTTTGGTGGCTCCTGGATCATCGGATTGTACTCTAGACCCTCTCTCACTGTTTAATCTGGTTCTCTTGAGATGAGGCTTGGATACGAGTTTTTGGTATATTTGTTTTTTAAACGCTCCTGCTGCTAAGTCACTTCAGTCGTGTCCGACTCTGTGCGACCCCATAGACGGCAGCCCACCAGGCTCCCCCGTCCCTGGGATTCTCCAGACAAGAACCTGGAGTGGGTGGCCATTTCCTTCTCCAATGCATGAAAGTGAAAAGTGGAAGTGAAGTTGCTCAGTTGTGTCTAACCCTCAGCGACCCCATGGACTGCAGCCTTCCAGGCTCCTCCGTCCAGGGGGTTTTCCAGGCAAGAGTACTGGAGTGGGGTGCCATTGCCTTCTGTGTTAAAAGCTCCTACGTGATTCTTACGTGCAACAGACTTGTCCTAGAGGATTCCAGGAGTGTCCCAAAGGGCCTGTGAGTTCTTCCTAGGTGATGAGAATTGTTGTTCTCATGGTCTTTAAACTTTGTCCCCAGTTCCCAGAGGTCATCAGGCACCCCTGTGAGGATTAGGGATGGGCTGAGTGGTCTGCCTCCTGGGCCTGCATACCAGTGCGCATACCTGTTATCAGAGACACTCCAGTTTACCTGCTTTACAAGGGAGCTTCCTGTTTTAAAATGTTATATGTATTTTTAGGTATTTGGAAACCTCTTTCGGTAACCAAGATCATAAATGGAGGCTAGGGACAGTGAAAAACTTATTTTATTAGATTTGAGGAAAGGATATTCGTGGTGGAAGAAATAATGGGAATGAATACTGTTTGTTTTGACTGACCTGTTGTTCTTACAGGGCGAGCTGCTCAGGGCAGTCCAAGTCCAATGCCCTCAATGGTCCAGAAATCACCTAGGATAACCCCTCCAGTGACTAAATCAGGATCTCCTCAGGTATGTTTAAACTCAGCCTGCAACACTGTGTTTATTAATTTACTGCCCCAGACATACATGTTTATCAAGTGAATTTTTTTTGGTTTTAGAATTCACACCTTTGCAAAAGTATTTTGGATTATATAATAGGAGCACCAAAATGGGAGCTGCGAATGTTTGTAATGTCTGCTCATGAAAGCCATTTAACGCAACCCTTGGCTTCCTTGATGGCTCAGAGGTTAAAGCGTCTGCCCGCAATACGGGAGACCTGGGTTCGATCCCTGGATCGGGAAGTTCCCCTGGAGAAAGAAATGGCAACCCATTCCAGTATTCTTGCCTGGAGAATCCCAAGGATAGAGGAGCCTGGTGGGCTACAGTTCACGGTGTCGCAAAGAGTCAGACACGACTGAGCGACTTCACTAGAATCTTAGGGTTGTTTTCTCTGCTGATTCCTGAGCTTATCCATGCTATGTTCCATTTGTGGAATCCCATTCATGCCTGAAGACTGTAGTATACCACCTGATCTTTTTCTGTCATTCCCAAAGTAATCAAGCAATCTCCCACTGCCCTCTTTTTTTTCTGCCTTTCCATTACGACTTGGTTTATTTAAATTTTTTACTAACATAGAGTACACATAGTGGGAAGGAGGATACAGGTGACACATATCCACCTGGGTGAATTGTCACCAACTGAGTACACCTTGGTAACCAACACCCAGAACAAGAAACGGACCATACTGGGGTCCCTGAGTCCCCCTCCTGTGAGCCCTTCTAGACATTACCCTTGCCAAAGGGGTCTCACTGTCATGATTTCTAATAGCATAGCTTAGTTTAGCCTGTGAGTATCTTCTGTAAAATGGAATGATACAGTATACATTCTTGTATCTGGCTGTTTGGCTCAGTGCTACGTCTGTGAGGTTTTTCCGTATCATCGTTGCTGTCTGGAATTCACTGGGCAACTGTTACTACAAGTTCCATCCCACCCTTGGCGGACATTTGAATAGTTTCCAGGCTGAAGTCATTGTGAATCGTGTTGTTATGACCACACCAGTTGACATCTTTGGGTGAATGTGTGTATGCATTTCTAGGAGTGGAATTGTTAGGTCATAGAATATGCATATATTCCTTTTTAGTACATTCCCACCAGGCATATTTGAGTTCAGCTGCACATCTTCACTAGTCTTATAGTTCCCATTTTTATTGTTGTTTTATTTTGTGGTTTTAATTAGTATTTCACAGATGACTAGTGAAATTGAGCTTTTATTCATTGACTATCCTCTTTTCAGTGGTGTCTGTATGAGTCTTTTACCTGTTTTTCCATTGGGTGGTTTTTTTCGTACTGACTTGTAAGAGTCCATTCCTTCCTGGATATGCACATGCATGTGTGAACACATATATATAATGCAGGTATTTTCTCACTCTCTGAATTGCCTTTACCTTCCCATGAGGTGTCTTTTGATGACAAGTGCTTAATTTCAATGTAATTCAATTATTTTTTTAAGATGAGTACTTTTTGTGTTCTGTTTTGAAAATAATTTCCTGTTCCAAGGTCAAAAAGATATTTTCCTAAAAGTTTTATTATTTTACTTTTCATATTAGATCTACAGTCTATTATCTCAGTTTATTTCTATAGTTTAAAGAGAATTTTCTGTCCATTTCCCACTTGATTATTTGAGTGCCCTCAGAACAGGAGTCATGTCTTTTCCTTCTGTCTCTCTCCCAGTCTGCTTCCTTCCCCACCCCAGCACATACCTGTACAGGCTTCATAGTAAATGCCCAGTTTTCAGTGGTAGCTTTTGGCATAACACGTGACACATGACATTTATTAAATAAAGCTGTTCTACTGAATGCTTAAGGCAATCTAGAAACTCTTCTGTATGTTTATTGGTATAGGTAACAAATCACTTGAACATCTATAAAGCAGAATTCTTTTTTTTCCCCATTATTTATTTATTTGGTTGTGCTGGGTCTTAGTTGCAGCATGTGAACTCTTAAGTTGGGGCTTGTGGGATCTAACTCCCTGACCAGGGATCAAACCCAGGCCCCCTGCATTTGGAGCAGAGTCTTAACCACTGGACCACCAAGGAAGTCCCAAAGCAGAATTCTTGATCTGTATTTTCTAGGAACCTGTCCTTGTTCTGGTAGTCCCATCTCAAAAAGCACTAACCTGGCAGTTTGCTGCAGCCCCTGATCCGGAAGTCATCCTGGACTCCTCTCTGTAATAGCACCTGCCCTGGTCCATGCTAGCAGAGGTCTTGCTAGCTTTGCTCTGTGATGTGTCATTTGTCATAAATCCACATCTCTGTCCCTGCTGATACCGAATTTCAGGCCATTATCAGTAGCCCTCCTCAGTAGCCTCCTGACCACTCTGTTTCTTCTCCTGCCTTGTCACTGTCATCCATGCTCTATTGAATAGCAGGAGGACTCTTCTAATATCATAAATCAAAGAATAGTTTCAACTCTCCTAAAACTCCACTAGTAGATTACCAACACAGAATAAAATCCAGACTCCTTGGTATAGTCTTACATGACCTCCCTCTGCCTGCCCCTGACTCCCTGCCTGACTTCATGTGCCCACATTCACTTTTGCCCCAAACCTGCCAAAGTCTTTTCTGCACTTGCTTTTCTTGCTGCCTGGAGGTGCTTACCTAAACTTGCCATAGCTTTCTCCCTTACTTCATATCTCAGTGCAGAGACAATGCTCAGTGAAGGCTTTGGGGCCATCTCATCTGAAGCAGTGTTTTCATTTTTATTCTCTCTATATGTTCCTGTTCATTTTTTTCACATCACTTATCACTTGCTGCAATTACTTAAGATTTGTTTACTTCTTCTTATGTCTTGTCCCAGTGGAAGGTGAGTTCTGTGAGTAGGGACCTTATCTGCCTTGTTTACCTCCATCTCTACTGTCTAGAACATGCCTTATACCAAGAAGGTACCCAGCAAATATGGGTTCAAAAGACTGAATGGTGGAACGGTAAAGGTATTGTGAGAGTGCTACACCTGTGACAGACACTGAGCCACCTACTCCAGGAAGCCATTGCTTGTACATCTTGCCTGGGGTATGGGATGCATTTTTAAACGTTTGCCTTTCATTTCAGCCAAAATCACTTCAGCCTCCTGTTACAGAAAAGCAGGGACATCAGTGGAAAGAGTCAGATCCTGTGATGGCCGGAATTGGGGAGGAGGTAAATTTGTTCCTGCAGATTTTTCCCAGAAATAGCTCTGAGAGTGAGACTTCAATGGCTCTGGGTGCTGACTCCTATGTGACTATTTTATTCTGGCATTGAGCCTTGGCGTGTCCTGGGAGTCTGTGCTATTAGTGGGCCCAGAAGCCGTGACAGGACTGCCACACCATTCAGACTGAGTCGTCTCCTCATTTGTGGCCTCGACAGATCACTCACTTCCAGAAGGAACTGGAAGAGTTGAAAGCCCGAACGTCCAAAGCCTGTTTCCAGGTGGGCACATCTGAGGAGATGAAGATGCTGCGAACAGAATCCGATGACCTGCACGCCTTTCTCTTGGAAATTAAAGAGACCACAGAGGTTTGTGTTTTTGATACTCTTTCTAAGTTAAACAATGTCGTCCTGATACTCCGTGGGCATAAATATTTCCTCTCTTAAGGACCACTGGTAGCGTTTTCATGTGGATGAGTGCTTTACCCAGGAGTGCTTGGCTTCAGACCCACCTTTTGTTTCAGTCGCCAAGTCGTGCCCGACTCTTGTGACCCTATGCACTCTGGTCCGTGTGATTTCCCATGGATACTGAACAATAAACTATGTGACATTGGGCAAGTTATTCTAGCAGCTCTGTGTTTTAGTTTTTTCATGTGGAAATGGAATAATAAGTACTTTGTATCCCAGTGGCACAAGGCGCTCCATTGAAGTTTATTCTAGTTGCTAGTTTAGTTCAGGTATATTTGAAAATTTACTAGCTTTTTTTCTTGGTATAAAAGCAAACTGTAATGAAGATATTGTGGGTCATTTACAGGAGAAAACTTACTGATTCTTCTATAGTCAATTGTTAGGTTATAAAGTGTTAAGTTTAAGAAAAAAGCAGGATACTCAAGAGCATACACAATATAAAAATAGCAAATGTTTGCTGTTCACTGTATTATTTACTGTGTTACCTTTTTTTTTTTTTTGGCTGTGCAGGGTCTTAGTTGTGGCATGTGGGATCTAGTTCCCCAACCAGGGATCAAACCCAGGCCCCAGCATTGAGAGCTCTTAGCCACTAGACCACCAGGGGAGACCCCTGTGTTTCTATTATTATTCTTTACTATGTGCCAGGCGTCTCGATATCATCTCAATGAATCTTCACAGCTTTTCTGTGTGGTAGGCACTATTATTCTTTCTGTTTTGCAAGAACAGGAAACCTAGGCTTAGAGAGATGAAGTGTTTTCCCAAAGTCACCCAGTTACTAAGTGATAGTGCCAGGATCCCAATTCAGACTGCCTGACTCCAGAGTTCTTAAATATCATGCTTGGAAACAGGAAAGTTCTCAAGGGTGGGGGAAGGATAAATTGGGAATTTGGGATTAAGAGGTACACACTCTATATATCAAATAGATAGACCACAAGGACCCACCATATAGCACAGGGACCTGTATTCAATATCTTGTATTAATAATAACCCATAATGGAAAAGAATCTGAAAAAGAATTATATATGTATATGTATGTAAAACTGAATCACTTTGCTGTACATTTGAAACATTTTAAATCAACTATACTTCAATAAAAATTTTTAAAGTTAAAAAAAAAGAGGAGAATTCTCCAAGGTTTTAGCAGTGATCATCTTTATTTATTCATTTCTTTATTTTTCGACTACACGCTACAACGTGCGGGATCTTAGTTCCCTGACCAAGGATTGAACCTTGGCAGTGAAAACACCAAGACCCTTCCTTACCACTGAATTGCCAGAGAAATCCCAGTGATCATCTTTAGACAGAAGGATTACCAGTATTTTTATTTTTATTTCCTTAGTTTCTGATCATTAAAGTTGTATTTTTTAATGAGAAAAGAAAAAACAAAAAATTTAATGTTAGTATCTTTCTTTCCAAGCAGTGAAATCACTTTTGGCTCTGTTCAGATGTTCATCTTGTTGAATGTTTGAGAAGCACCACCTTGATCTAGCAAGAAGGGTTTATTTCTCAGAAATACCACTTTTGTATCAGCCCATCCTTGTACCTTTTCTAGTCTCTTCATGGAGATATAAGTACCCTGAAGACAACTTTACTGGAGGGCTTTGCTGGTGTCGAAGAAGCCAGAGAACAGAATGAGAGGAACCGTGACTCCGCGTATCTGCACTTGCTCTACAAGAGGCCGCTGGACCCCAGGAGTGAAGCTCAACTCCAGGTAGGAGAACCTCACCAGAGCTGCTGAAAACACACCTAGACGGGCACACTCCTCTGGAAGGTCCGGGTTTGCGGGACTGCCTAGACAAAGCTGTTCATTTCCTCTGAGTGCTAACCCACTTCATATATCCCTCCTTGACTGCAACAAAGAAAACAGCACTTTCCCCCTTGAGGTTTTTTGGATCAACAAAAACATAATTTTTAATTAAATCTTAAGCTGAAACTCCAGCACTTTGGCTACCTCATGTGAAGAGTTGACTCACTGGAAAAGACTCTGATGCTGGGAGGGATTGGGGGCAGGAGGAAAAGGGGACGATAGAGGATGAGATGGCTGGATGGCATCACTGACTCGATGGACGTGAGTCTGAGTGAACTCCGGGAGTTGGTGATGGACAGGGAGGCCTGGCGTGCTGCAATCCATGGGGTCACAAAGAGTTGGACACGACTGAGTGACTGAACTGAACTGAACTGAAGCTTGGTAGAAAGTAGCTGTTGAAAAAGATATATTTAGAAATCAGATCAGGAATAATAATAATTATTAATATAACAGCTATTTATTGGCCTTAAAAGAAAAGGTGTTGTTTTCCTGGTAAACAAGGTTGGGAGGGCATTCAGAAGAAACAGCATGAGTTAATGCAGAGATACAGTCACATTTGAAGTGTCTGCAGTAAAGGGCCTCCCTGTAGTCACAGAGTACTGAGTTGAAATTTGTATTTGATGCTAAGGTTACTGCTGCTTCCTAGAATCAGCCTGACTCTCTTTTAAGTGACATTGTCATCTTCAGTTAGGGCACATACCCTTGTCCAAGAATAATTTTGAAAATACAGTTAAACACAATAAGATCTTGGTACAGATGTAAAAGTATTTCCCGATGTATAGCACTTCATCTTCATTTGTATATACGTTTAATGGAATGCTTCATTTTCGCTAGTGGAATGCTCTATTTTAATTTTTGAGAGTTAAGTTATGGCGCTGTAAAGGTTAACACTAGATCAGAATTTAAAGAAATTTGTTGAAGGCCTAAAGTGAATTAATAGGTAAGACTTTTAATAATGGAAAATTCCATTTCTAGTACTGATACTATTCTTTGTTTTTGAGAAATGACTTTTCCCCCGCTGGTGAGATGACTTATGTGTTCTATTCTGTGAATAGATAGGTGCAGAATTATTTTCAGTGCTGTTTTGTAGGATAATTTTGTCTGTATTACAGTTAATTTCATGGGTGGGAGAGCAAAATCTAAATGGGTGTACTGTTGGAGTAGCAGAGTACAGTGGAAAATTCCTAGGCCACGTGGAGATACTTTATAAGAGCTGAAAAATGAGAACTAAGCCAGAACATCGGTTCCCTAGAGGCCCTGGGCTGACACACCCTTTCTGTTTCCCTTTTCTTAACACTATCTCTCTGTCACACACGTTAAAAGGTTGGTTTTCTCTAACATTCTAATGATTATTTGTTGTTATTTAGTCACTAAGTTGTGTCTGACTCTTTTGTGACCCCATGGACTGTAGCCCACCAGACTCCTCTGTCCATGGGATTTTCCAGGCAAGAATGATGGAGTGGGTTGCCATTTCCTTCTCCATCTAATGATTATATTAAAACCTGTTATGTTTTCCTTATTCCTTGTGGTTCTCAGTGTAAAAAGACTTCAAAGTCATTTTAACTGTTTTGAGACACATTCCCGCAAACTACTAGAAAACCGAGTCATTTTGCCGTTTCATTTTTTTCTTGTAGGAAATCCGGCGCCTTCATCAGTATGTGAAATTTGCTGTCCAAGATGTGAATGATGTTCTAGACTTAGAGTGGGATCGGCATCTGGAACAAAAGAAAAAACAAAAGTGAGCGAGATCTCTCACCCACCATCTTGATAGTGCCGTGGCCTTTTAAAAAGATCCTCTAGGAAGGTTTCTGAAAACCCTACACAGGTTCTTTCTCTTTGACACAGTCATTATACATCAAGAAATTCTATGGAATAATAACATTGCTCACAATAATACATAAAAGAATTTATAGCACGGTTTATGAGAGTGAAAAATTGGATTCAGCCAAGTTATGCAAAAGTTAAGAGTGGCTAAATCTGACCACATTTTCTCTCAAACAAAATACTGTGTAACCGTTGAATCTCATATTCTCAAAAAAAATATGTTAAATATCTTTTCTGTTTTACGTGAAATATACAAAATATATAATTGTGTAACTGTAATTATTAGGTACAGCATATAAAAAATGAAAAAGTTAAGACATGAAGTCATACTAGATGACCTCAGTGTGGAAGTTTAATGTAAAAAAAAGGCTGGTAATAAATCTATCAGAATACTCACTTATAGCTGCAAGATGGGATTCAGAGGGGTTTTTCTTTTACACTTTGCTGTATATTCCAGATTTTCTTTTGAAGGAAACATTGCTAATTAGTTTGGATAACTAAAAGGATGAGAGGAATGATTACAGATAGAGGAAAACCTTCTCTTGTGATCTTCTGTCCATGGATGTTTGGTTTGATGCCTTGTGTTTTCCAGAAGGAGTAGAATGCAGTATATTGTGAAAGCAATAAGATGATGTGAAAAACAGGTCAGCCCTCCAAATGTTAGATTTCTGAAACACCTACACTTGATCAGTGTGATTAATTAGCCTTGTAAGGAAATAAACCAGGAAATGATCTGTTTATTTGTTTACAAAACTGTGAGGTCACAGACTTAAGTAGGGCAGCCTGAGTGTTGTGTCAGGGGCAGGGGTAGAATGTTTAAAATTCAGTAAACAGAATTTAATACATGATATTGTACAGCGTGGAGAAAGGCTTTGTCCCTAACCTGAGGAACCTCAGAGCATAGATGTGGTAAGACAGAGGTGAAAATTGATCTTCCCAACACTGGCAGGGGCAGATTCTGTGTCCTGGAGCCCTTGTCCCTGGGGCAGCTGGGCCCCTTTAGAAGAAGTTTCAGAGTGCACTCCCCTGTTGCTAAATTCGTGTTCCTCCCCAAGTGAGAGAATGGCTTGACCTGACAGCATGAACGTTCTGCTTGGCTTGACAGTTGGAATACTCTTGTCTAATTAATACTTTGACTTTTTAAAAAGTGCATGAGACTAACAAGAAAAGCCAAGCTTTCTTCTCCTTTAAACAACCCCATGGGTTTTCTGTTTATATTTATTGTCCTTTTTTAAGTTTCCTTTCTGCAGAGTTCTGATTCTTAAATCTATACGGTTTACTGGCACGTCTCTCTTTTAGACCCTTCTCCAAATATTATCTGGAACCCCACTGAAACGCCTTCGAAAAATTTATGTTGAGCTAATGACCTTGTCACCAGAAAGAAAGGGACCATTGTCCTTTTCGCCTTTTAATTCAGTTGGGTGGGGGACCCCCTGCTGCCAAGTCCCGTGCTGTCCTCGGTTTCTTGACTCTGGAGACACGCTTTCTTTTTTAATTAACTGGTTTGCTTTCTGGCTGTGCTAGGTCTTCATTGCTGCATGCAGGCTGTCTCTAGTTGTGGACGGCGGGAGCTGCTTTCTAGCTGTGCTCGGGCTTCTTACTGAGGTGGCTCCTCTTGCTACGGAGCACAGGCTTCGTTGCTCCGTGGCATATGGATTCTTCCCGGACCAGGGATCGAACCCTTGTCTCCTGCATTGGCCGGTGGATTCTAAACTACTGGACCACCAAAAAAGTCCCTTTTAGTAACTTCTTGCTGTTTCTTTGCCACTAGTGGTTCTTCATTTTATTATTTTCACTGTTACAGTCCTTTTTTTTTCTTTCCAGTGGAAATTTCTTTTATTTGAACCATTCTCATACAGTTCTTTCCTCCTTGGTCTAAACAGGCGCCTGCTTGTGCCAGAACGAGAGACACTGTTTAATACTCTTGCCAACAACCGGGAAATCATCAACCAACAGAGGAAGAGGCTGAATCACCTGGTGGATAGTCTCCAGCAGCTCCGACTTTACAACCAGACCTCCCAGTGGAGCCTTCCCTTGGATGTTCCCTCCCAGAGCGCCACACACAGGTGTGCAGGAGAACACGTCTGTTAATGCCACGTCCACTCAGTAAATGAGGTGGGATGAGCGAATAAATACACAGAGCAAAGTGGACTAGTCACAGAGTAGTTGAGATGTGGGTTTGAAAGTGACTCTGCTGTCTTTCATCTGTGTGATCGTGGTCAGATTCCTCACCTTCTCTGATCCTTTTTCCCTCTGCCAAAAAGTGGGGCTAACAATAGCCTTCTCAAGTAGCTTAATGGCAAAGAATCCCCCTGCCAATGCAGGAGATGCAGATTCAATCCCTGAGTCGGGAAGAGCCCCTGAAAAAGGAAATGGCAACCTACTCCAGTATTCTTGCCTGGACAATCCCATGGGCAGAGGAGCCTGGCAGGCTAGTCTGCGGGGTCATGAAAGAGCTGGGCATGCTGGAGCACGCGTGCACGCAGAGAACTAACAGTGTGCACCTCGTGGCGTTACTGGAGGGTTTGAGTCTTTAAAGTACCTAGCAGTGTGCCTGACGGAACAGGCCCTCGATAGATAATAGCTGGTACTGTAGTCATAGCATTATTGTTTAACTGAAAATTAGCTGTCAGGAATAGGTTGATCAACTTGTCTGGAAACTCAGATTTGTCTTTTTGCAAGTGTGGAGATTTCAGACCCTGCCTTAGACAGTTTACCCCTGAAGTTATCAAAGTGGTACCTGCCTTTACTCTGAATGTATAGATTTTAATTGCCCTTCCTTCTAGAGTCCTGTTGGGGTTGTGTTTGCTCTGGGGTGGGATGTGATAGTGAGACTGTGATCATTTTTCCCTTTGGGTTAATTCATTCTTTGGTCAGATTTTCCATTTCCTTTTCAGGATGCTCTCATCTCTTGCCTTTGTATTTAGGAGGATAATGTACCATCACCATTACCATGAGTCCCAATTTCTCAGATCATAGTCGGTTCATACGTAACATTGTCCTCTTTCAGTTTTGACAGTGACCTTGAAAGCCTGCGCAATGCTTTGTTGAAAACAACTCTAGAGTCTCACCCCAAGCCGTTGCCTAAAGTACCAGGTAAATGCATTCTCCCCAGTCTTTAAGCTCTGTTCTCTTTCATCTACTGACCTTAAAAACCAAGTTTTAAGCATTTATGGGTTCACGAATTTCTTGCAGCTAAACTGTCCCCCGTGAAACAGGCACAACTGAGAAATTTCTTGGCCAAGAGGAAGACCCCCCCAGTGAGATCCACTGCTCCAGGTAGAGGACCCCGGTCCTGAATTTTTTGGATAAACTGTATAGTACATTGTGTGGGAGTAGGATGGGGTTTGTGTATGTGTCTGTGTGTGTTTTCCTTTGGTTCTTAATGGGAGATAGAGGAAGTGTCTCCAGAATCTGTCATCCATCCGAATATGGGATTAAGAAGAAGCTTATACATAGTCAACCCGAGGTGGCTGTTTTGGCTTTTACACTGTGTTTTCCATAGTCCTCAGGTTCTGTGGCAGTGATTGCCAAGGATTTGGGGGGAAGCTGAACCGGTTCCAGGGGTCCTAGCCTTCGCTTTAGCTAGAAAAGCTTTACTTTTCTGATTTGTGTCAGATTTTTAGTAAGGCTGCATTTGAAAAAAGACATGCTCAGTAGGCACGCGTGACTAGTGGCTACTCTAATGAGAAATGCAGACATAGAACACGCAGGCGCTGGTAGTTATGAATGGACTTGCTAAGGGACTGTGCTGCACACTGCCTTGCCTCACAACGCTTCGGTACAGTGCTGTCCGGTAGAGCTTCCTGCCGTGGTTGTGATGCTGGATCTGTACTGTCCAGTACAGCAGTTAACCGGTGGCCATTGGGTGCTTTAAGGGGGATGATACAACTTAGAGTTCAAATTTTCCATTTGTTTTTCATCTAAATAACCATACATGGCTGGTGGCTACCAAACTGACAATGCTGCCGAGCAGTAGCCCTAGTACAACATCTTTTAGTTTAAAAAATTCTTTTGGCTATGGCTGCCAGGGAAGTCCCCATGCGTGGTTTTCATTTGCAGTTGTTTATATTACGTTTGAAAAAAGTGAAAGCGTTAGTTACTCAGTTGTGTTTGACTCTTTGCGCCCCCATGAACTATATAGCCGAGCAGGCTCCTCTGACCATGGGATTATCCATGCAAGAATACTGGAGTGGGTAGCTAATTCCTTCTCTAGGGGATCTTCCCGACCCAGGGATCGGACTTGGGTCTCCTGCATTGCAGGCAGATTCTTTACTGTGTGAGTCACCAGGGAAGCCCATGTTACACTCACATTAAGTGTAAAATCTTGTAGAGTGATGTGCCCGTAGGGCAAATAAGTCAGTTGCTGCTGCTGCTGCTAAGTCGCTTCAGTCGTGTCCGACTCTGTGTGACCCCAGAGACGGCAGCCCACCAGGCTCCCCGTCCCTGGGATTCTCCAGGCAAGAACACTGGAGTGGGTTGCCATTTCCTTCTCCAATGCATGAAAGTGAAAAGTGAAAGTGAAGTTGCTCAGTCGTGTCCGACTCCTAGCGACCCCATGGAATGCAGCCTACCAGGCTCCTCTGTCCATGGGATTTTCCTGGCAAGAGTACTGGAGTGGGGTGCCATTGCCTTCTCCAAATAAGTCAGTAAGTATTAGCAATACTTTTAAATAACTTGAGGAGGAGAGAGGGCTGTTTTTTGCTTGGTTTTGGTGTTTCCAATACACAGACAGTAACATGACTTCTGAAATTCATGGTAGAAAGTAACATGGTATAAAGCCTTACCTTATAGTTTATGGAAGGAGCAAAACAGGGAAAATGAGAATTGATTTTAGTGAATTTTTTTTTTTTTAACTAATTGTCTGATTCTAAAGAAGCATTGGATTTACCTGGCATTGTTTGAGACTCTCGGGACTGAGGTTGTGATGTCTTCTCCAGTGTGTATTAGGCCTGTTCTTAGAAGTTTGTTGTTGGAGAGCAAGGACACCAATGTGACTGCCTGTTCACTCTGCTGTGGGGGTTTGTTGCTTTTCTGCAGTGGCATTATTGCCCGTGAACGTCCTGCTTTTACACCGGTGTGCATCCTGTCTCCCACCTCACATTTTTTTGCTTAACGGTCAAAATGTTCTTGTCCTATACAGCTCAGTTTTGCAAGACCCATTTGAGCAAAGACTTTGTTCATGTCAGCCGCAGCTGCTTCCACTTAAAATAAGTAATAACTTATTAGTTATTTACAAATTGGATATTTCTCTAGCGACAGTGAAAATTACATAGCTCTTTGGACTCGGATTGTCTCAGTTGTGTTCTGTTTTGGGCTCTGTAGCCAGCCTGTCTCGGTCAGCCTTCCTGTCTCAGAGGTATTATGAAGACTTGGATGAAGCCAGCTCAACGTCATCCGTTTCCCAGTCTCTGGAGAGTGAAGAGACACGGACGTCCTGTAAGGATGACGACGCAGTGGCCCAGGTCCCCCGGCACGCTCCCGTGGTTCGAACACCTTCCATCCAGCCCAGTCTCTTGCCCCAGGCAACTCCTTTTGCTAAATCTCACATGATTCATGGTTCGCAGGGTATGATGGGAACTGCAAGTAAGTAAACAGTGGGACCAGAAACAATCTTTTCTCTAAGAGGTTCCTAACTCATGAAGGGACTGTGGCTGGGTTTTATTACTAGCACACGCAGAAATTGTGGATTCTAGCCCATTTCTGCTAATCTTTTAGAAGTTACGGGCAGAGTCAGGAGGCGTGTTCCCCTTGAAAGTGGTTGATGGGGCACTGTGAGGAAGAGGGGGCACCGCAAGGCCCACACTGTTGCCCGTTACGTGGAGGGCAGCGTGTGCCCTGCTGACCTTGGCTCATTTCAGCTTGCAGCCGTGTCCTGTCTCAGGGCTCACCAGCCATGGTGCTCATTATCTCTGATGGCTTGCTGACAGGACCTATGTTGGGCAGTTAGATCTTCAGCTCAGAGGGTCAGGACTTTGTACTGAAGTGACTCCTAAGTAGACCAACCTAGGCATGAGGTACTAGAATGGAGAGATTTGTGAGAGGAGAGCTAACCATTCATTGCCCTGTATGGGCATAGAAGTTATATCTCACTCAGTGTCAGAGGAAGTGATCATGTAACATATTTTCTCCAGTAGAAGTGGGCAGACAAGTAGCATACAGCATCTCTGAAAAGTGCCAGCCTGTCAGTTTGCCAGTATTTTCTGTTAATGCTTAAGGATTTTAAATCTTCGCATTTTCCCTGCAACCTAACATGGAGAATTTACCCTTTTAATTTTTGTGTGTGCTTCTGTTCTGACCCACTGTCTCACTTAACTTTACTTTTTCCCTCCCAGTGTCTACACCTGCTAGCAAAATTATTCCCCAAGGAGCTGATAGCACCATGCTTGCAACAAAAACCGTGAAGCATGGGGCACCTGGCCCTTCCCACCCCATCTCCGCCCCCCAGGCGGCCGCCGCAGCAGCACTGAGACGGCAGATGGCCAGTCAGGCGCCAGGTAAAAGTACCGGTACAGGGGCTGATGCTGAGCTGTCTGAGCCACAGGCCAGGACACAGGGGCCAAGAGACGGCGGGCCCTTCGCTGCCTTTCAGAAAAGAGGATTGATGTGACAGCTCTCGCCTTTGTGGGGAGAGTTCTGAGAGGGCAGACTCAGTTGGAAACTTGCCCTTAAAGGACTGTATAAGATCTACCACGTTAAGTTCATTTGCATCATTTCTTTTTAGATTCAACATAATAAGGATTCATCCCTATTTTTGAATAAATAATGTCTGCTTTAAGCCCCAGAATTAATCTTTGCTGTTAGATCACTTAATAATGGTAGAGTTGTCTCGTAGTATTTTAAGGATCCGAGCCACCCTTTGCATTGAGTGTACATGTGCCTGTTTTGCTTTTGAGTAATGCTCGGTTTCGAGAGGCGAAGGTCACCAACCAATATGTAACAAAGCCCAGACTCCAATCCTGTGTTCTTTGTATTGAAGTACAGCTTTTTCTTAAGATTGCAGTTTTAACCTGGAAACGTGAAGCTCTAAAAAGGAGCTAATCAGCTCCTGCATTTTGTCAGTGGTTTGTGGCTCTCCATAATCTTCTACATTAAAATTTCTAGGTAATTTACCTCGGAACTTCAGTTAATCAGTTTTTACAAGCCAGTGCTTCTCAGCCAGAGGCTTTTTTAAGATGTGTATAAGAGACAGGAACTATATAGCCGAGCAGGCTCCTCTGACCATGGGATTATCCATGCAAGAATACTGGAGTGGGTAGCTAATTCCTTCTCTAGGGGATCTTCCCGACCCAGGGATCGGACTTGGGTCTCCTGCATTGCAGGCAGATTCTTTACTGTGTGAGTCACCAGGGAAGCCCATGTTACACTCACATTAAGTGTAAAATCTTGTAGAGTGATGTGCCCGTAGGGCAAATAAGTCAGTTGCTGCTGCTGCTGCTAAGTCGCTTCAGTCGTGTCCGACTCTGTGTGACCCCAGAGACGGCAGCCCACCAGGCTCCCCGTCCCTGGGATTCTCCAGGCAAGAACACTGGAGTGGGTTGCCATTTCCTTCTCCAATGCATGAAAGTGAAAAGTGAAAGTGAAGTTGCTCAGTCGTGTCCGACTCCTAGCGACCCCATGGAATGCAGCCTACCAGGCTCCTCTGTCCATGGGATTTTCCTGGCAAGAGTACTGGAGTGGGGTGCCATTGCCTTCTCCAAATAAGTCAGTAAGTATTAGCAATACTTTTAAATAACTTGAGGAGGAGAGAGGGCTGTTTTTTGCTTGGTTTTGGTGTTTCCAATACACAGACAGTAACATGACTTCTGAAATTCATGGTAGAAAGTAACATGGTATAAAGCCTTACCTTATAGTTTATGGAAGGAGCAAAACAGGGAAAATGAGAATTGATTTTAGTGAATTTTTTTTTTTTTAACTAATTGTCTGATTCTAAAGAAGCATTGGATTTACCTGGCATTGTTTGAGACTCTCGGGACTGAGGTTGTGATGTCTTCTCCAGTGTGTATTAGGCCTGTTCTTAGAAGTTTGTTGTTGGAGAGCAAGGACACCAATGTGACTGCCTGTTCACTCTGCTGTGGGGGTTTGTTGCTTTTCTGCAGTGGCATTATTGCCCGTGAACGTCCTGCTTTTACACCGGTGTGCATCCTGTCTCCCACCTCACATTTTTTTGCTTAACGGTCAAAATGTTCTTGTCCTATACAGCTCAGTTTTGCAAGACCCATTTGAGCAAAGACTTTGTTCATGTCAGCCGCAGCTGCTTCCACTTAAAATAAGTAATAACTTATTAGTTATTTACAAATTGGATATTTCTCTAGCGACAGTGAAAATTACATAGCTCTTTGGACTCGGATTGTCTCAGTTGTGTTCTGTTTTGGGCTCTGTAGCCAGCCTGTCTCGGTCAGCCTTCCTGTCTCAGAGGTATTATGAAGACTTGGATGAAGCCAGCTCAACGTCATCCGTTTCCCAGTCTCTGGAGAGTGAAGAGACACGGACGTCCTGTAAGGATGACGACGCAGTGGCCCAGGTCCCCCGGCACGCTCCCGTGGTTCGAACACCTTCCATCCAGCCCAGTCTCTTGCCCCAGGCAACTCCTTTTGCTAAATCTCACATGATTCATGGTTCGCAGGGTATGATGGGAACTGCAAGTAAGTAAACAGTGGGACCAGAAACAATCTTTTCTCTAAGAGGTTCCTAACTCATGAAGGGACTGTGGCTGGGTTTTATTACTAGCACACGCAGAAATTGTGGATTCTAGCCCATTTCTGCTAATCTTTTAGAAGTTACGGGCAGAGTCAGGAGGCGTGTTCCCCTTGAAAGTGGTTGATGGGGCACTGTGAGGAAGAGGGGGCACCGCAAGGCCCACACTGTTGCCCGTTACGTGGAGGGCAGCGTGTGCCCTGCTGACCTTGGCTCATTTCAGCTTGCAGCCGTGTCCTGTCTCAGGGCTCACCAGCCATGGTGCTCATTATCTCTGATGGCTTGCTGACAGGACCTATGTTGGGCAGTTAGATCTTCAGCTCAGAGGGTCAGGACTTTGTACTGAAGTGACTCCTAAGTAGACCAACCTAGGCATGAGGTACTAGAATGGAGAGATTTGTGAGAGGAGAGCTAACCATTCATTGCCCTGTATGGGCATAGAAGTTATATCTCACTCAGTGTCAGAGGAAGTGATCATGTAACATATTTTCTCCAGTAGAAGTGGGCAGACAAGTAGCATACAGCATCTCTGAAAAGTGCCAGCCTGTCAGTTTGCCAGTATTTTCTGTTAATGCTTAAGGATTTTAAATCTTCGCATTTTCCCTGCAACCTAACATGGAGAATTTACCCTTTTAATTTTTGTGTGTGCTTCTGTTCTGACCCACTGTCTCACTTAACTTTACTTTTTCCCTCCCAGTGTCTACACCTGCTAGCAAAATTATTCCCCAAGGAGCTGATAGCACCATGCTTGCAACAAAAACCGTGAAGCATGGGGCACCTGGCCCTTCCCACCCCATCTCCGCCCCCCAGGCGGCCGCCGCAGCAGCACTGAGACGGCAGATGGCCAGTCAGGCGCCAGGTAAAAGTACCGGTACAGGGGCTGATGCTGAGCTGTCTGAGCCACAGGCCAGGACACAGGGGCCAAGAGACGGCGGGCCCTTCGCTGCCTTTCAGAAAAGAGGATTGATGTGACAGCTCTCGCCTTTGTGGGGAGAGTTCTGAGAGGGCAGACTCAGTTGGAAACTTGCCCTTAAAGGACTGTATAAGATCTACCACGTTAAGTTCATTTGCATCATTTCTTTTTAGATTCAACATAATAAGGATTCATCCCTATTTTTGAATAAATAATGTCTGCTTTAAGCCCCAGAATTAATCTTTGCTGTTAGATCACTTAATAATGGTAGAGTTGTCTCGTAGTATTTTAAGGATCCGAGCCACCCTTTGCATTGAGTGTACATGTGCCTGTTTTGCTTTTGAGTAATGCTCGGTTTCGAGAGGCGAAGGTCACCAACCAATATGTAACAAAGCCCAGACTCCAATCCTGTGTTCTTTGTATTGAAGTACAGCTTTTTCTTAAGATTGCAGTTTTAACCTGGAAACGTGAAGCTCTAAAAAGGAGCTAATCAGCTCCTGCATTTTGTCAGTGGTTTGTGGCTCTCCATAATCTTCTACATTAAAATTTCTAGGTAATTTACCTCGGAACTTCAGTTAATCAGTTTTTACAAGCCAGTGCTTCTCAGCCAGAGGCTTTTTTACTCTGCCTGCTTCCCCTCCAACAGTTGGCAGTGTTGCTGGCCTGTAGTGGGTAGAGGCCAGTAATGCTGCAAATAAACTCCCAAAAGCACAAGAGAACCCTACAACAAAGGATTATCCATCCCCAAAATGTCAGTAGTGCCAAGAGTGAGAAACTTGGCTAGAGTCATATTTTTGTTTTAGCTGAGTGAATTTTTTTAGTTTTATAACTGCTTAGAACATATGCCAATTTACACTAAAATTTTAAAAGATGGAAAAGACACGGTGGTTTGATTTAGCCAAAAATAGTTGCCATTAGATGATAATAGATCTCTAGGGAAAGTTCAGATTAAACCCTTACTAAGACACCTAAAATAGATATGAAAGAGAAAAAACAAGAGAACTTTTTAAGGTACTTTTGAGCATTCTGAAAAATATAAGAAATCCTTGATGTTTTAAATATTAGTCAGATCAAGCAGAATCTTAGCATTGTACTGAACAGATCCAAAATTAAGCTGATTGATTATTTGTCAACTTCAAGTCTACCAGGATTTAGGATTAGTCCATTCTCAGCAGGAGGCGGTGTGATCTCTATTATCATTTCAGAAAACATTATTCAAAAACAGGTTTCTAAGGTGTGGGCACCTGTGAGTGTTAAGGATGAAATATGTGCAGTCATAAGCAGGGCATCCCTGGTGACTCCCTGAAGGAGGGGGTGAAGTGAGCTGCCACAGAGCCACCATCCTACCTGGGCTACAAGTTCAGCTGCCCCAATATAGTTGGAGAAGATCCAAAAGCTTTGCTTAGGCCTCAATAGTTATTTATAACATGTCATAAAGTCCTGGGCTACAGTTTTAAATAATAAGACACATACAAAAAAAGGTATGAAAGCTGATAAGCCTAAGACAGGTAAGTAGGTGTCAAATCAGTCCCTGTTACCTTCTTGGCCTCCTCTATTTTGGTTCAAGCTCCATTTTTCATATTTTATTCACCGTGTCTGTCTCACTAAAGCATGAACTTCTTTAAAGAGGACACTATATTTTAGACATTTTTTGTATTCCCAGCACCTAACAGAGTCTGACAATTATAAGCTCATGTGAAAGAGTGGTTGAATGAATGAATGCACGGTGGAGGCAGAAACACTGGTAATCCTCTAGCTTTGTCTGCCCTTTTCCAGGACAAGCCAATATGGCAGGTGTCTCAGCTCTGCTCTATAAAAGCTGGCTGGTGAATTCCTTTTTTCTGAACTAGTAAATTTGATTAAATTGCACAAAACTTCATTGAATAATCTTTATGAAGGGCGTAGGCCAGGTGTTTCATTGAACACAGTGCTGCAGAACCACCCAAATTTCTTTTATATAATAAGTTTGCGTTCTGCTTGTGTCCTAGTTATTCATTAGACCTGGCTAGAATTTTGATCCTGTATTGCAATTAACGTGCCTTTCTCTTCTCTATTTAAATAGCTGTCAGTACGTTGACTGAATCAACTTTGAAGAATGTCCCTCAAGTGGTGAATGTGCAGGAACTGAAGAATAATGCTACAGCCCCCTCCGCAACAATGGGGTATGTTACTGCTTCATTAGTGTTTCAGCCAGTGAATTATTCTGCAGTAGCATAGGACTGCCTGCAGGGAGCAGCAGTGCTATCGCCCCAGTGTGACTTTCCTGCGCAACTTCAGGTTATCAGAGGAGTGGAATGGACAGCTAATCTCAGGCACACAATTGGGCTTTCGGGAAATTGTCCTCTCCAACTGGCAGTAACAGTTGTCTCATAAACTTTCAAAGTCTTGGTGTTACATACTCAGTGTGCTGTTTGCTGTATGTAAGTCTGCATGTGGTACACGTTACAGTTATTAAGTCAGGTAAGGTGGAGGGTTTGATTCATTTTGGCGGCTCCTGAGTTGACACTTCAACTCTAACGCAGAATATTGATTCTAAAAACCCAATGATGGTCTCTCTTCCCTTCCTTCCCCTCTCCAGGCATTCCTGTGTTTTCAAGTTTCTCATACTGCTTGTATGAAAAAGCAGTGGTTTAAAAGGCAGAAGCTCTGTTTGGAGACTTCCAGTTTCTCCCCATGCCACATCTAAGAGCTGGATCATTGCTGCCAGAACTGACTTTTAAGTGTGAATCTGTGTTTAGAATTCAAGGCATTGACTCCCTCCCACTGTTGTGGGTGGCACGGTTCATAGAACATGCCCGTGTCCTGTTGCTCCCAAGTATTTTGTAGCCAAGAGCTGTGCAGTGTGGCTCGGGGAAGAGTTGAGGGCTGTATCCTCAGTTTAAATGTAGAGATCGTGAGGACCAAGGTCATTCAGGGGGTTAGTGTCTGGTGCCTGTGACTAGTCCAACTACAAGAAGAACAGCCGCTAACCCTGTGTTTTTTCCAGTTCACATTAGCCCTCTCCTCCCCTACCCCAGGTCTGCTCCCTGTTCTGTTTTGGCTTTATCAAGTGGCCCTACTTCACTAGTCCACTGGCCCCACATTGGTCCATTTATCAACACTGCCAGGGATTTCTTAGTTATCTCAGGGCCATACTAACAGCTAAAAACAAGCCTAGCTTTCCTATCTTTTAGTGACCTTGAAGCTTTGGTATGCTGTTTAGACCAAGATGGCATTTGTGGTTGTTGTGAACTTCTCAAGGGAAAGAACTATGCATTCAAGTTTGGGAACTATGGCCAGATTCCTAGTGTAGGGTAGGCAAGGAAAAGCCACCACAAGGCAGAATCTTACATAAGACAGGAAAAGCCAGCTTAATGGTGAAAGAAACATGGTCTGGTATTTCTGGAATATTTTAGCTGTTCTCACAATATGTGAGAAGCACTTCTTGATGATCTCCTTCATCTTATCTCAGGCTGTGTTTTCCTCCAGTGATTCATCTGAGCTAATCATTGATATGAGCTTTGTTAAAGGAGCAATTCTGAATTTGCCCTTTTTTCTGACTTAAGAAAAATAGACATAGGAGTTTAAAAAGAGCTGAAGAAACTCTTCTTTTCTCTGCAGAATTGGACTCTGGTTATTATTTAACTTGTATGTCCAGCATAGCACCTGGAATGTTGTTTCTTTTTAATACCTTGTTGAATAATAGGTGAATCTAAGCACAGTTGGTAAGTGGAAATTGGTAATTACCACCTTCCCCAATAAGAAAGCTTGAGAGGGAATTACACTCATTATAATATTACTTTCCGATTCTGTTAAGCAGTAGTTTCCTGAGTGTTTTTTGTTTTTGCTTGTTTTGTTTTTGGTGGCACCTCGAGCCTTTGTGGGATCTTAGTTCCCTGACCAGGGTGGAACCCATGCTTCCTGCAGTGGAAGCATAGAGAGTCTTAACCACTGGGCTGCCAGGGAAGTCCCTCCTAAGTGTATTTTAAGTATTTAGTTTTGCATTTAACTTCTCCTGAGTAACAGCTTAAAGAGATTTATTATAAGATGAGGTTGTATGTTTCTGCCACTGGTATAGGTTATGCTCACTGGCCTCACCCCCGCTCACCCCTTATATTGACCAGCCATCCTGTTTTCAGGAAGAGGGCTTATCTGGGGCACACTCATGCTAATTAGACTCCTCTCCAGCGCCCAGGCACTTGATTCAGCAGGTTCCTAAGGGGTGTCTGCCATGAGCATGATAACGCCCTGGGTATTTGGGGTCCAGTAGTCAGTAAGACATACCAAATCCCCACTTTCACGACACTTAGATTTTAGTAAGAAGGCAGCCACTAAGCTACCCATTTCACATCAGTGATTTAACTGTAGTATAATGAGTGTGATGAAGGAGAGGTACAGGGTGCTAAGAAGGCTCCCAGTGAGGCAGTCTAGTTGAGTCTGGGCTGACGAGGTTGGGAAGGAAAGATGTTTCAGCTGGAAGTTGAGCAGCAACCAGAAGTTGCCAGGCAGAGTGGAAGAAGTGTTGTAAACGGGGTGCCGGAGCTGGGAAAGCCCAGAGCTGGGAGAGGGCAGGTGAGAGGCCAGTGCGTCTAGAGTTCTGGCAGGAAATGGAGGGTGAAAGAAACAGGGCCAAATGAGGTGAGAAATATGGTGGAATTTTTTATTGGTTTGTTGTTTTCCAAAACACACCCAGATCGTCATTCCTTTCAGGAATTTTGGCATTTGTTTCTTCATTCTTTCTACAAATACTTAAGTAGCATTTTATATATGCCACACACTGTTCTAGATGCTGAGAATAACACAGTTAACAAAATAGACCCTGCCCCCCCAAATCCCCAAACCCTGCCCTAGTCACAGAGAGACAGATGACAAGTAAAATTCATCTAAATACAGTATTTTAGAAGGGGATAGGTATGACGGAGAAAATTAAAGCAGAAAAGGGATTTAGGAACTTTTGTCCAGACATGGTTGTGGTTTTAAAGAGGCAAAGAAGGTGCTTCTCCTACATGACTAACATGTCTCAGAAATACCAGACCATATTTTTTTCACCACAAAACTGGTGATTCTCCTGTCTTATATGTTGATAATACTCTGCCTTGCAATGGCTTTTGACATTTTACATTTGAATAAAGACCAGAGAGTAGACTCATGAGTATCCTAAGGAAGAAAGCCCCAAGCACCAGGCCTGTAGTGAGATCTTGTCTGGCAGGTTCAGGATGAAGCCAGGCAGCCCCTGGTGGTTGGGAGAGAGGAGAGTGGGGTAGGGCCGAGGTACAAATCCAATAACATCTGGTAAGCCTGGTTGAGGACCTAGCTGACCACTGGGTGCTGAGTAACCTGATCTAATTTACATTTGCTTTTTTAAAGCAACTTTAGTAATTTTTAAAAATACTGGGGCATAATTAACACACAGTAAAATTCACCTTTTTATAGCCTAAAATTCCACGAGCTATGATAAATGCAGATCATTTTGTTGACCTGTGAGTTTAGCAGGAAGTTTCTGGTTCTTATATTTAGAATAGATGAGAAGGGCTGGAGTGAAGAATAAAACAAGGGAGAACAGTTAAGAAGCTTTTTCTTTTTTTATTGTGGGTAAATATATGTATAACAAAATTTATTATTTTAACCATTTTAAAGTGTACTATTCAGAGACATTAAGTATGTTTACAGTGTGTATAACTATCACCCCAGCTGTTCCAGAACTTTTTCACTATCTCATCCAGCAGCTGCACACATTAAACAGTGGCTCTTCCCTCCGCCTTCGAGTCCCTGGTCCCCTGATACACTGTCTCTCGCTGAGGATCTGCTCGGTGTGTCGTATTTGTCCTTTTATACCTGGCTTATCTCACTCAGATTTTTAAGATTCATCCATGTTGTGAAGTGTTAGTTGCTCAGTCATATCTGACTCTTTGTGACATGGACTGTTTGTTATCCACCAGGCTTCTCTGTCCATGGAATTCTTCAGGCAAGAATACTGGAGTGGGTAGCCATTCCCTTCTCCAGAGGATCTTCCAAACCCAGAGATCGAACCCAGGTCTCAGGCTTTGGAAGCAGATTCTTTACTGTCTAAACCACCGGAAAGCGCATGTTGTAGCATATATCAGAATTTCATTCCTTTCATGACTGAATAACATTCCACCACATGTGTATATCCTGTTTTACTTATCCATTCATCTGTAAGTAGACACACAGGTTGAGTGCGTCCCCCTCTTGACTCTTGTGCATAATGCTGCATGCACTGAGCACTGTTGTACAGCCCTCTCTTTGAATCCCTGCTTCTCAGTTGTTCTGGTTAACGTTTTAGGAGTAGAATTGCTAGAGCATATGGCAATCTACTTGCTGAGCTAAATGTAGTTCAAACTTCTCCAAAGTAGCTGTACCATTTTGCATTTCCAATAGCAATGTATGAGGTTCCAGTTTCCCCACATCCTCACTAATATATGTTACGGTCCATCTTTTTGATTATAGCTATCCTAATGGATGGACATGGTATCTCCTTGTGGTTTTGATATGTGTTTCCCTGTGACTAATGATATTGGATATCTGTTTGTGTGCATATTAGCCATTTGTGTCTTCTTTAGAGAAATATCTCTCTAAATCTTTTGCCTGTTTTTAAATTGGGTTCTTTATCTTAATTGTTAAGGTATCATTTTCTTTTTAATTTATTTTTATTTATTTATTTGGCTGCACCAGGTCTTAGTTGAGGCACACAGGATTTTTGATCTTCGTTGAGAAAGATTTCTTTTTAGTTGCAGCATGCAAATTCTAGTTCTCTGACCAGGGATTGAACCTGGGACCCCTGCGTTGGGAGCAAGGGGTCAGCTACTGGACCATCAGGGAAGTCCCAAGGTGTCATATTATTTTTGTAATCTAGATTCAAGTCTCTTATCAGATATATGATTTGCAAATATGTTCTCCCATTCTTCGCGTGGTTTTCATTTTCTTAATGGTGTCGTTTGAAACAACAGTTTTTAATTTTGATGAAATTCAATTTATTTTTTTCTTTTATTGCTTGCACTGTTGGTGTCTGATATATGTTTAAGAAACCATTGTTTCATGCAGGATCGTAAAGATTTACTCCTGTGTTTTCTTCCAAGTTTTATAGTTGGAACCCTTACATTTAGGTCTTTGATCTGTTTTGAGTTAATTTTTGTAAATACTGTGGTTTGTGGTCCAATATCTTTCTTTTGCATGTGGATACCCAGTTGTCCCAGGGCCTGTCTGGTGGCTCAGTGGTAAAGAATCCGCCTGCCAATGCAGGAGACATGGTACCATCCCTGGGTTGAGAAGATCCCTTGGAGAAGGAAATGGCAGCCCACTCCAGTGTTCTTGCCTGGGAAATCCCATGGACAGAGGAGCCCAGGGAGCTACAGTCCATGGGGTCGCGAGAGAGTCAGGCACGACTTAGTGACTGAGCAGCAGCCACCACCCAGTTGTGCAGCACCATTTTTGGAAAAAACCCTTTTTCCGCTTGAATTGTCTTGGTACCCTTGCCACACTGATTGGTTTTCTAATGTTAAACCAATCATCAATAATAATGTATTGAACTTTTTCATATATGGTTGGACTCAGTTTGCTAAAATTGTGTTAATAGTTTTGCATCTGTCTTAATGAGGGGTATTGGCCTGTAGATTTTCTTTTCTTGTAATGTCTTTCTTCCATTTTAGCTTTAGAGTAATACTAGCCTTATAGAATAAGTCAGAAAGTGTTCCTTCCTCTTCAGTTTCCACTAAGAGTTTCTGTAGATTGGTTACTATTTCATCCTTAAATTTTTGTAGAATTCACCTCTGAAGTTATTTTGGCTTGGAAGTTTCAGTTTCTTTAGTACAAATACGACTGTTCAGCTTATCTACTGCTTTGGTAGTTTGTATGTTTCAAGAAATCCATTTCACTTGAGTTGTTGAATTTATTGACATGTTTTTCATTAATAGTCACTGATTATCATGCTTTAAATGTATATAGATTTTATTTTCCTCTTAATAGTAATTTGGGTCTCTTTTTTAACCTCATCAGTCTAACTAGAGTTTTATCGATTTTATTGATCTCAAAGAAGCCAGCTTTTGGCTTCATTGATTTTTTTCCCCCCTATTTGATCTTTATTTCATTTTCCTGCTTACTTTGGATTTTATTTACTCTTCTAGTTTCTTAAGGTGAAAGCTAAGGTCATTGATTTGATGCTGCTCTCTTCCAACACAGGCCTTTGGTGCTATAAAGTTCTGTCTAAGAACTGCTTTGGCTACCTCCCACAGAGTTTGAATGTTATTTTTTCATTTTCATTTAATTCAAAACATTTTGGGTTCTTTGTATACATATGGGATATTTAAAAGTGTGTTAGCTTCTAAATAATTGGGCATTTTCTAGATATCTTTTTGTTATTGATTTTTAATTTAATTCCATCATAGTTAGACATGTTTTGTATGAGTTGAATTCTTTAGGTTTTATGGAGACTTCTTCTATGACCCAGAAGTGGGGTCAGCAAGGTTTTTCTTTTTTAAGAGCCATACAGTAAATAATTTAAGCTTATGGGAAATACAGTCTCTGCTTCAACTACTCAACTCTGCCGTTGTAGCCTGAATGTAGCCGTAAACAAAACGTAAATGAAGGGGCATGGCTTTGTTACAGTTCAGCTTTATTTACAAGAGCAGGCAGCTGGTGTTTTGTTTCTAGTTTGCCAATCTTTGATTTAGAATGTTAGTCATATTGGTAAATGTTCTGTGCCACTGCTCTTATTGGGTGGTAGGTTCTATAAATGTTAATTAAGGTGGTTCGATTCAGTTCAGTCGCTCAGTCTTGTTCGATTCTTTGCGACCCCATCGACCGCAGCACACCAGGCCTTCCTGTTCATCACCAACTCCCGGAGTTTATCCATTGAGTCAGTGATGCCATCCAACCATCTCATCCTCTGTTGTCCCCTTCTCCTCCTGCCATAAATCTTTCCCAGCATCAGAGGCTTTTCAAATGAGTCAGCTCTTCAAATCAGGTGGCCACAGTGTTGAAGTCTCAGCTTCAACATCAGTCCTTCCAGTGAACACTCAGGACTGATATCCTTTAGGATGGACTAGTTGGATCTCCTTGCAGTTCAAGGAACTCTCAAGAGTCTTCTCCAACACCATAGTTCAGAAGCATCCATTCCTCGCTGCTCAGCTTTCTTTATAGTCCAACTCTCACATCCATACATGACTACTGGAAAAACCATAGCCTTGACTAGACAGACCTTTGTTGGCAAAGTAATGTCTCTGCTTTTTAATATGCTCTCTAGGTTGGTCATAACTTTCCTTCCAAGGAGTAAGCGTCTTTTAATTTCATGGCTGCAGTCACCATCTGCAGTGATTAAGGTGGTTGGTGATGATAATTTTCTGTCTGGTTATTCCATCAGTTAATGAGAAAAGTGTTGGTATATTCAAGTGTAGCTATGGATTTGCTTATTTTTCATTCAGTTCTAGCTTTTTTTTCTGCCTCATTTGTAGTTCTGTTGTTAGTTGCATAAACGTTTAGGATTGTCACATACTTTTGATGAAATGGAGGTAGATATGTGTTACAGTGCCATCTTCTGCCTGTGGTCCTTTGATTTCTGTTTTCAGTTGTGGAACAGAACATATCAGATGAATTTCTCATGATCTCTTCTCAGGTGCATACTGCTAGTAGAATACAGTCTTCCAGAATATGATAATTCCAAGTTTGGTATTTCCATCTCCTCTTGAACATTTCTAGCTGTTAATTTCCATTGTTTTGGTTCATGATCATGTATGAGTCTTTGAACACATTTATTTAGCAGTATACTGTCCTTTTCTGCTTGTTCTTGTTGGATCATGGTGGATCTGATTTAATCAGTTCGTTTACTAGCTGAGTGCATGAACAGCATTTATTTCTCTGTTGGGTCGTCATGTAGCCCAGTGTGTAAATACTGTGAATCCTAATTTTGCATGTTGGAGGATTTAGGACACCCAAGAGATTTATGGCTTTATCACAAATAAACAGAAGAATAATTGCACTTAGTCTGCTTCATGCATGATTTAATTTACCATCATATCATAACTAAGTTTGAGGTATAAATGTTCTAAAGTTGGATGAATTGCTGCTTTTATTTTTATTCATGGTTTTTTTTTTTAACTCATCTTTGAGAAAGCATGATTTTCATTTCCCTTGTGACTCTCATGAGTTGCAATCATTTTTCCACCTAATGCTGCTGTGTCTGCCCAGGGATTTCTCAGTCCCAGCCTTTCACGCACACATTCCTTTTCTTGTTAGAGTGTAAGCAGATGGGGGAGTGTCCCTGTGTACCTGCTTGGTTGAGTATCTTGGGGACCGGTGTGTATTTCTTCAGAGAGGCACACTTTTGTAGTTGCTTCTCTCTTCAGTAGGAAAATAAAGAAGGTTTTATTGAAAACAATTGCATTTTTTTTCCTTCTCTCTGAATCTAATAAAGTTTGGGAAGGTTCTCATGTTATTCCAAGAGAGTATCCTGAGGTAACTGTAAGATTATTAAGATGTTTGATAATTTTTTCCCATAAGGCACGGGTTTATTTTTGTCTTTTCTCTCACAAGTTAACTTTTTAATGGAAAATTGTTAATCCTCCTTAAGCAGAAGTTCTGAGAAATAAAACCAGATGCTATAATTGTTACTGCTATACCTACCAGTCAGAGGAGCTCTGGACGGAGGACAGATACATTGATGAAAAGAATTGCTCCCAGGAGCCAAGAATAGAGCTGTATGTTGAACAGGGGATTTTTTTTCCCTCACATATTTACACTAAGTGGGCTTCCCTGATGGTTCAGTGGTAAAGAATCTGCCTGCAGATGCAGGAGATGCAGGTTCAATCCCTGGGTCAGGAAGATCCACTGGGGAAGGAAATGCCAACCCACTCCAGTATTGCCTGGGAAATCCCATGGACAGAGGAGCCTGGCAATCCATGGGGTTGCAAAGAGTCAGACATGACTGAGCAACTAAGCAACAGCAACAACAAAATTAACACTAAGTAGTTATTGAAATAACAGTTCCATGCATACTGTGTTCAGGGATAACAAAAGACGGCGAGGACTCTTTCTCCATAGACAGGAGGCACTTTTCCCGTTGACACTACAACAAAAGTGCAGGTTGGGCACGGAGCTGTGGTGTGCTTTAACTCTCCTGTGTGCTCATGCAGCGAGCTCTTGGGGCTGGTGGCTAGCAGGAGCTGAGAGCTCTGCTTTGAGAAGATCGCATACACCCCATCAATCCTGATGAATATTTTCTGAGACTCGGAAAAGAGAATCAGGAATTTCCCACATGGTCTGGAATAGTGGTGGGGATAGGGAGGAGGTGGAGAAAGCTTTCTCTTCAAATAAGAAAAAGATCTACTTCTGAATATCCGTAACTTTTTTTCCTTAAAATTTCAGGAAGAAGATACATTTTAAGGTCATTGCTTTGACTTTTATGCTAAAGACCCACATTTCATGTAAAGAATTGATTCTTCAATCAGAAACATGTCAAATGATT
>SJYV01008507.1:0-40626 GCA_006410875.1 Neotragus pygmaeus | reverse complement strand
GACCTCAAAACACAGCCTGGACTTTGAGGCAGGGCCACCATGGCACACAGACTGGACCTTGGTGCAGGGTGAAGTGGGACACAGTCCGGACCTCAGCACAGGGCGACCATGGCACACAGCCCGAACCTCTGTAACGGGCGACCTCGTCACATAGCCTGGACCTCGGCACACAGCGACTGTGGCAGAGCCTGGAACTCTTCACTACTTGTCCATGGAACACAACCCAGAACACAGGGAAGGGTGACCGTGGCACGCAGCCCAGAAATCTGCACAGGGAGAGGCGGCACATATCCCAGAACTCATAGCTAGCTGAACAAGGAACACAGCCCAGACTTTGGTGCAGGGCGACCATGGCACACAGGCTGGACCCAGGCTCAGGGCGACCGTGGCACACATCATGGACATTGGCGCAAGGCGACCGCGGCACACAGCCTGAACATCAGTGAAAGTTGACCGCGGCCCACATCCCGGACCATGATAAAGGGCGACTCTGGCACACAGCATGGACCTCGGCAGATGGCAAAAGTGGAACACACCCAGGACCTCGTTGTGGAGCAACCGCGGTACAGAGCAAGGAACTCATCGATAGCCAAACACGGAACACAGCCCAGACTTCGGCACAGGGCAAACGTGGCACACAGGCCAAACTTAGGCGCAGGGCGATGCGGCACAGCGCTTGGACTCAGATGCAGGGCGACTGCAGCACACAGCCCGAACCTCAGTGAAGGGAGACCACGGCACACAGCCCGAAACTCATCACTAGTTAACTGCATAACACAGCCCGGATGTCGGCACAGGGTGAAAGTGGCACACAGGCCAGACCTTGGCACACTGTACCTGCGGCACCTAGCCCGGACCTCGGCGCATGACTACTGCTGCACACAGCCCGAACCTAAGTGAAGGTCAACTGCTCCACACAGCCTTGAACTCATCACTAGCTGACAGAAGAACACACCCCGGACCTCGGCGCTTTGCAAACGCAGCACACATCCCGAACCTTAGTAAAGGGCAGCCGTGGCACACAGCCTGGATCTTGGGACAGGGCGACAGCGGCACACAGGCTGGACCTCGGTGCAGGGCGACTGCGGCACACAGTCCAGACTTCAGCGCAGGGTGACTCTGGCACACAGCACGGCCCTCGGCTCATGGTAACTGTGGCACACAGCACGGACCTTGGCACAGGGTGACAACGGCACACAGCATGGACCTCGGTACAGGGCGACTGCGACACACAGCCCGAACCTCTGCGCAAGGTGATCATGGCAAACAGCCCGGAGCTCGGCAGATGGCGACCGTAACACATAGCCTGGACATCGGCAGATGTTGACCGCGGCACACAGGCTGGACCTTGGTGCAGGGTGCGGCACACAGCCCGGACCTCGGCACAGGGCGACTAGAGCACACAGCCTGATTCACAATGAAGGGAGACCGTGGCACTCAGCCCAGATATCTGCAGGGCGATCACAGTAGAGAGCCTGGAAATTGACGCTAGACAACTCAGTGAAGAGTGACCGCACACACAGTGTGGACCTCGACGCAGGGCGACCCTGGCACACAGCACGGACCTCAGCAGATGGCCACCGCGGCACACAGCCCAGATCTCAGCACACAGTGACCACGGCAGAGCCCAGAAATCTTCACTAGGTGACCACGGAACACAGACTGGAACTCAGTGAACGGCGACCATGGCACTCAGTCCGGAAATCTGCGCAAGGCTAAGGTGGCACTCATCCCAGGATTCATTGCTTGCCGACCACAAAACACAGCCCGGATTTCGGTGCAGGGTGACCGTGGCACACAGGCTGGACCAAGGCACACGGCGACCGCAGCACACATCACGGACTTCGGCCAAGGCGACCGTGGCACACAGCCCGAACCCCAGTGAAGGGTGACCGCGGCACACAGCCAGGACCTCGGTGCAGGGCGACCACGGCACAGAGCCCAGAATTCGGCGCAAGGCGACCACGGCACACAGCCCGAACCTCCATGAAGTGTGACCTCGGCACACAGCCCGGAACACGGTGAGGGCGACTGCGGCACACAGCCCGAACCTCTGTGCAGGGCGACAGCGGCACACCGCCCAGAGCTCGGTGCAGGGCGACCGCGGCACACAGTCCGGACTTCAGCGCAGGGTGACTCCGGCACACACCACGGCCCTTGGCTCACAGTAACCATGGCACACAGCACGGACCTCGGCACAGGGTGACAGCGGCACACAGCCTGGACCTCGGTGCAGGGCGACTGCAGCACACAGCTCGAACCTCTGTGCAAGGTGACCATGGCACACAGCCCGGAGCTAGGCAGATGGCAACCGTAACACACAGCCCGGACATCGGTGGATGTTGACCGCGGCACACAGGCTGGACCTTGGTGCAGGGTGTGGCACACAGCCCGGACCTCGGCACAGGGCGACTACAGCACACAGCCTGATTCACAATGAAGGGAGACCGTGGCACTCAGCCCAGATATCTACAGGGTGATCACAGTAGAGAGCCCGGAAATTGTCACTAGACAACTCAGTGAAGAGCGACCGCACACACAGTCTGGACCTCAATGCAGGGCAACCCTGGCACACAGCACGGACCTCAGCAGATGGCCACCACGGCACACAGCCCGGATCTCGGCGCACAGTGACCGTGGCAGAGCCCGGAAATCTTCGCTAGGTGACCACGGAACACAGACTGGAACTCAGTGAACGGCGACCATGGCACTCAGCCCGGAAATCTGCGCAAGGATAAGGTGGCACTCATCTCAGGATTCGTCGCTTGCCGACCACAAAACACAGCCCGGATTTCAGTGCAGGGAGACCGCGGCACACAGGCTGGACCAAGGCACACGGTGACTGCAGCAAACATCACGGACATCGGCCAAGGTGACCGTGGCACACAGCCCGAACCCCAGTGAAGGGTGAACGCGGCACACAGCCAGGATCTTGGTGCAGGGCAACCACGGCACAGAGCCCGGAATTCGGCGCAAGGCGACCGCGGCACACAGCCCGAACATCCATGAAGTGCGACCGCAGCACACAGCCCGAACCTCCATGAAGTGCGACCGCGGCACACAGCCTGGAACTCGGTGAGGGTGACTGCGGCACACAGCCCGAACCTCTGTGCAGGGCGACAGCGGCACACAGCCCAGAGCTTGGTGCAGGGCAACCACGGGACTCGGCCCAGAACTCGGCTCAAGGCGCCTGCGGCACACAGCCTGAACCTCCGTGAAGAGCTACCGCGGCACACAGCCCGGACCTTGGTGCAGGGTGACTGTGGCACACAGCTTGAACCTCTGTGCAAGGTGACCACGGCACACAGCCCAGAGCTCGGCAGATGGCGACCGTCACACACAGCCCAGACGTTGGCAGATGGTGACCGCGGCACACAGGCTGGACCTTGGCACAGGGTGCGGCACACAGCCCGCACCTCAGCACAGGGCAACTACAGCACACAGCCTGAAACTCAGTGAAGAGCGACCACGCACACAGTCTGGAACTCGGCACAGGGTGACCCTGGCAGACAGCACGGACCTCAGCAGATGGCCACCGTGGCACACAGCCCAGATCTCGGTGCACAGCGACCGCGGAAGAGCCCGGAAATCATCACTAGGCCTCCACGGAACACAGACTGGAAC
Organism: Neotragus pygmaeus; assembly: GCA_006410875.1. Taxonomy (NCBI): domain Eukaryota; kingdom Metazoa; phylum Chordata; class Mammalia; order Artiodactyla; family Bovidae; genus Neotragus; species Neotragus pygmaeus. Next base: position 37,002 of record SJYV01008507.1, on the reverse strand, counting down.
TCAGTGAACGGCGACCGTGGCAATCAGCCCGGAAATCTGAGCAAGGCTAAGGTGGCACTGATCCCAGAACTCGTCGCTTGCCAACCATGAAACAAAGCCCAGACTTTGCTGCAAGGCAACCACGGCACACAGGCCGGACCGAGGCGCAGGGCATCTCTAGCACACAGCACGGACCTCGGCAGATGATGACCACGTCACACAGGCCAGACATAGGTGCAGGGCGACCACAGCACACAGCCCGAACTGCAGTGAAGGGTGACTGTGGCACACAGCCTGGAACTCGCCACTAGCCATCCGCGGAACACAGCCCGGACCTCGGCTCAGGGTGTCAGTAGCACACAGGCCAGAACTCGGCATTGGGCAACCCCAGCACACATCCCAGACATCGGCGTAGGTTGACTGTGGCACACAGCCTGAAACTCAGTGAAGGGCGACTGCGGCACACATCCCGGACCTCGACGCAGGGCGACCGTGGCACACAGCCTGGACCTCGGCACAGGGCGACCACGGCACACAGCCCGGACTTCAGCTCAGGGTGACTGCGGCACACAGCCCAGACTTCAGTGAGGGGCGACTGCGGCACACAGCCTGGAACTCATTGCTAGCCGACCGCGGAACACAGCCCGGACCTCGGCTGAGGGTGACAACGGCACACAGGCCAGACCTCGGCACAAGGCACCCGCAGCACACATCCCAGACATCGGCGTAGGTTTACTCCGGCACACAGCCCGAAACTCAGTGAAGGCTGACCGTGGCACACAGCCTGGAACTCGTCACTAGCTGACCATAGCACACAGCCCAGCCCTGGGGTAGGGCCACAGTGGCACACAGCCCGGACTTCAGTGCAGGGAGAACGAAGCACACAACCCGAACTTCAGTGAAGTGCGACCGCATCACAAAGCCCGGAACTCGTCATTAGCCGACCGCGGAACACAGCCTGGACATCAGCACAGGAGGACCGCAGCTCACAGCCTGGACCTCGCTGCAGGGTGACATTGGCACACAGCATGGATCTTGGCAGATGGCGACATTGGAACACAGCCCAGACCTCGGCAGATGGCGACCACATCACACAGCATGGACCTTGGCAGATGGCGAACGTGGCTCACATGCCGGACCTCAATACAGTTTGACCCCAGCACAGACCCTGGACCTCAGCGCAGGGCAACTTCAGCACACAGCCTCAACTTCAGTGAATAGGGACCACAGCACACAGCCCAGACCTAGGCGCAGGGCGACCGTGCCACACAGCAAGGACCTCAGCAGATGGCGATCAGGGCACACAGCCCATTTATTGGCACACAGTGACCGCTGGAGAGCTCGGAACTCATCACTAGCTGACCATGGAACATAGACAGGATCTCAGTGATGGGCGACCATGGCCCTCAGCCCGGAAATCTGCGCAGGGTGAAGTCGGGACAGATCCTGGAACTCGTCACTAGCCGACTGCGGAACACAGCCCAGAACTTTGTTCAGGGAGACCGCGGCACACAGGCCAGACCTCGGTGCAGAGCAACCATGGCACACATCCTGAACATTGGTGTAGGTCAACTACGGCACACAGCCCGAACTTCAGTGAAGGGTGTACGCGGCACACATCCTGGACCACGATGCAGGGCGACCCTGGCACACAGCACGGACCTCGGCAGGTGGCCACCACGGCACATACCCCGGACCTCGACCCACTGCAACCACGGCACAGAGCCTGGAACTTGTCGCTAGCCAACCGCGGAACACAGCCCAGACCTCGGCACAGGCGAATACGGCACAGAGTCCGGATATTGGCGCAGGGCGACTGTGGCACAAAGCCCGGAACACCTCACTAGCCAATCACGGAACCAGCCCGGACCTCAGTGAAGGGCGACCGTGGCACACAGCCCGGAACTCGTCACTAGCCGCGCAAGGATCACAGCCCGAACCTGTGCTCATGGTGAACGCGGCACACAGTCGAGACCTCGGCACAGAGCAAGCACGGCACCCATCGCAGACATTGGCTTAGGTCGACCATGGCACACAGCCCGAACCTCAATGAAGGATGACTGCTGCGCACAGCCCAGAACTCGTTGCTAGCCGACTGCAGAACACAGCCCGAACCTTGGCGTAGAGTGACCACGGCACACAGCCCGGCCATGGCTCAGGGCGACCGCGGCACAAGCCCGGATCTCGGCATTGGGCAACTGCAGCACACAGCCCGAATCTCAGTGAAGGACAACCGTGGCACACAGCCCGGAAATCTGCAGGGCGATCATGGTAGAGAGCCCAGAACCCGTCGCTAGCCAACCGTGGAACACATCCTGGATCTCAGTACAGGGTGACCGCGGCACACAGGCCAGGCCTCGGCGCAGGGCGACTGCGGTACAGAGCCCAGACCTCGGCACAGGGTTACCTCAGCACGCAGCCCGAACCTCAGTAGTGAAGGGCGACCGTGGCACACAGCCCGGACTCATCACTAGCTGACCGCGGAACACTGCTTGGACCTCAGTAAAGTGCAACAACGGCACACAGCCCAAATCTCAGTGAAGGGTGACCGCGGCACACAGCTGGGATTCGTCACTAGCCAAATGTGGCACACAGCCTGGAACTAAGCAAAGGGCAACTACAGAACACAGCTTGAACCTCAGTGAAGGGCGACCGCAGCACACAGTCCGGACCTCGGCCTAGCGCAACCCTGGCACACAGCATGGTCCTCATCAGAGTGTGACGCGGCACACAGCCCGGATCTCGGCACACAGTGACTTCAACACAGTCAAGAAAACGTCGCTAGCCGAGCACAGAACACAGCCCGGAATTCAGTAATGGGTGACCGTGACACTCAGCGCAGAAATCTGCACAGGGCAAAGGCGGCACTGATCCCGGAACTCGTCACTTGCCGACAAAGAAACACAGCCCCGACTTTGGTGGAGGGCGACCGTGGCACACAGCCCGGACCTCAGTGAAGGGCGCCCACGGCACACAGCCCTGACTTCGTCACTATCCGACCGCGGAACACAGCCCAAACCTCAGCTCAGGGTGACAGTAGCACACAGGCCAGACCTCCGCATTGAGCAACCATGGCACACATACCAGACATCGGCATAGGTCAACCGTGGCACACAACCTGAAATTCAGTGAAGGGCGACCGCGGCACACATCCCAGACCTCAGCACAGGGCGACCCTGGAACACAGCAAGGATCTAGGCAGATGGTGACCACGGCACACAGCCCGGATCTCAGTGCACAGTGACCATGGCAGAGCCAGGGTATCATCGCTAGTCGACCACAGAACACAGCCCGGAACTTAGTGAAGGGCGACCGTGGCTCTCAGCCTGGAAATCTGTGCAGGGCGAAGGTGGAACTGATCCCAGAACTCATCGCATGCTGACCACGAAACACAGCCCGGAATACGGTGCAGGGCGACCGCGGCACACAGGCTGGATCTAGACACAAGGCGACCGTGGCACACATCACGGACATCAGCGCCAGGCGACCATGGCACACAGCGCGAAATTCAGTGAAGGGTGACCGTGGCACACATCCCAGACCTTGACGCACGGTGACCCTCGCACACAGCATGGACCTTGGCAGATGGTGACCGCGTAACACAGCCTGGACCTCAGCGCAGAGAAACCGCGGCACAGAGCCCGGAACTCATTGATAGCCAACCGGGGAACACAACACGGAACTCGGCACAGGGTGACCGCAACAAACAGGCCGGACCTCAGCACAGGGCGTCGGTGACACACAGCCCAGAAATCGGCACAGGGCGACTGTGGCACACAGCCCGAACCTCAGTGAAGAATGACCGTGGAACACAGCCCGGAATCGTTGCTAGCTGACAGCGGAACACAACTCAGACCTCGGCACAGGGCCAATGTTGCACACAGCCCGGACCTCGGGGCAGGGCGACCATGGCACACAGCCCGGAACTCGGCGCAGGGCGACAGTGGCACACAGCCCGGAATTCAGCACAGGGCGACCGCCACAAGAAGCCCGAACCTCAGTGAAGAGCGACCACGGCACACAGCCCAGAACTCATCACTAGCCGACAGCTGAACACAGCCCGGAACTCGGCACAGGGCGACCGCAGCATACAGCCCGTACTTTGGTGCACAGCGACCTCAAGACAGAGCTCAGACCTCGGCACAAGGCAAAAGTGGCACCAAGCCCAAACCTCAGTGAACGGTGACTGTGGCACACAGCTCGGACTCATTGCTAGCCCACAGTGGAACACACCTCGGATCTTGGCACAGGGCGAATGCAGCACACAGCCCGCACCTTGGCGCAGGAAGACCACGGCACACAGCCCGGATCTTAGCACAGGGCGACTGTGGCACACCGCCCGGAATTCGGTGCAAGGCAACCATGGCAAAAAGCCCGAAATTCAGTGAAGGGCAACCGTGGCACACAGCATGGAAATCGTCACTAGCCGACCGCAGAACACAGCCCAGACCTTGACACAGGATGTATTCGGCACACAGGCCAGACCTCGGAACAGGGCGACTGCAGTACACAGCCCAGACCTCGGCGTAGGGTGACTGCGGCACACACCCCGAACCTCAGTGAAGAGCTACCATGGCAAACAGCCTTGAACTTGTCGCTAGCCAACAGCAGAACACAGCCTGGACTTCGGCCCAGGGCGAACGAGGCACACAGCCTGAACTTGAGTGAAGTGCAACTGTGTCACACAGCCCGGACCTCGGCACCGGGCAACCGCGGCACACAGGCCGGACTCGGCAGATGGCAACCGCGTCACACAGCACGGACTTCGGCAGATGGCAACCGCGGCTCACAGGCCGGACCTCGATGCAGTGTGACCGTGGCACACACCCTGGACCTTAGTGCAGGGCAACTACAGCACACAGCCCAAACCTCAGTGAAGGGGGACCACAGCACACAGCCCGGACCTAGGCCCAGCGGCACACTGGCACACAGCAAGGACCTCAGCAGATTGTGATCGTGGCACTCAGCCTGGATCTCGGTGCACAGCGCCTGCAGCAGTCAGGAACTCGTCGCTAGCAGACCACGGAACACAGACAGGATCTGACTGAAGGGCGACCATGACACTCTGCCCAGAAATCTTCACAGGGTGAAGGCTGCTCGGATCTCGGAACTCGTCGCTAGCTGACCGCGGGAACACAGCCCGGACTTTGGCCAAGTGCGACTTATGCACACAGCTCGGACCTCGGCAGATGGCAACCGCATCACACAGCACGGACCTCAGCAGATGGTGACCGCGGCTCAGAGCCCGGACTTCGATGCAGTGTGACCGCGGCACACACCCTGGACCTCAGCGCAGGGTGACTATGGCACACAGCCTGAACTTCAGTGAAGGGGGACCACAGCACACAGCCCAGACCTAGGCGCAGGGCGACCCTGGCACACAGCAAGGACCTCAGCAGATGGCTATCATGGTAAACATCTGGGATCTCAGCGCACAGCGACCACGGGAGAGCCTGGAACTCGGCCCTAGCCGACCATGGAACACAGACAGGGTCTCAGTGAAGGGTGACCGTGGCACTCAGCCCGGAATTCGGCGCAGAGCAACAATGGCAAAAAGCCCGAATCTCTGTGAAGGGCAACCGTGGCCACAGCCCGGACCTCGTCATGAGCTGACTACGGAACACAGCCCGGAACTCGGCACAGGGCGACTGCAGCACACAGGCCAGACCTCGGCACAGGGTGACCACGGCACACAGCCCGGACCTCGGCGAAGGGCGACCACACAATACAGCCCGAACTTCAGTGAAAGGTGACCACGGCACATAGCCTGGACTCATTGCTAACCGACAGGGGAACACACCTCGAACCTCGGTACAGGGCGAATGTGGCAAAAGCCCGGACCTCGGCACAGGGCGAACATGGCACACAGCCCAGACCTCGACGCAGGGTGACCCTGGCCCAAAGCCCGGAATTCGGCACAAGGCAACCGCGGCAAAAACCCCGAACCTCAGTGAAGGGCAACCGCAGCACACAGCCTGGAACTCATCACTAGCCGACCGTGAAACACAGCCCGGACCTCGGCTGAGGGCTACCACGGCACACATCCCGGACATCAGCGTAGGTAGACTGCAGGACACAGCTTGAAACTCAGTGAAGGGCGACTGCGGCACACATCCCGGAACTTGATGCAGGGTGACCCTGGCACACAGCATGGATCTCGGCAGATGGTGACCATGGCACACACCCCGGCCCTGACGTAAAGCAACCACGGCACAGAGCCCGGATCTTTGCCCAGGGGGACTGCAGCACACAAGCAAGACCGTGGAGCAGGGTGACTGTGGCACACAGCACGGACTTTGGTGCAGGGTGACTGCGGCACACAGCCCGAAACTCAGTGAAGGCCGACTGTGGCACACAGCCCGGAACTCGTCACTAGCCGCCCGCAGCACACAGCCCGGCCCTGGGGCAGGGCCACAGTGGCACACAGCCCGGACTTCAGCGCAGGGAGAACGAAGCACACAACCCGAACTTCAGTGAAGTGCGACTGCATCACAAAGCCCAGAACTCGTCATTAGCCGACCGCGGAACACAGCCTGGACATCAGCACAGGAGGACTGCAGCTCACAGCCTGGACCTCTCTGCAGGGTGACATTGGCACACAGCATGGATCTCGGCAGATGGCGACATTGGAACACAGCCCAGACCTCGGCAGATGGCGACCACATCACACAGCATGGACCTTGGCAGATGGCGACCGTGGCTCACATGACAGATCTCGATACAGTTTGACCGCAGCACACACCCTGGACCTCAGCACAGGGCGACTTCAGCACACAGCCTGAACTTCAGTGAATGGGGACCTTAGCACACAGCCTGGACCTAGGCGCAGGTTGACCGTGCCACACAGCAAGGACCTCAGCAGATGGCAATTGGTGCACACAGCCCATTTATCGGTGCACAGAGACCACGGGAGAGCCCGGAACTCATGGCTAGCTGACCACCGAACACAGACAGGATCTCAGTGAAGGGAGATCATGGCACTCAGCTTGGAAATCTGCGCAGGGCGAAGGCGGGACAGATCCCAGAACTCGTCACTAGCCGACCGCGGAACACAGCCCGGATCTCGGCTGAGGGAGACCGCAGCACACAGGCCAGACCTCAGCGCAGGGCAACCATGGAACACATCCCGGACATTGGTTTAGGTCAACTGCGGCACACAGCCCAGACCTTGACACAGGGCGACCGTGGCACACAGCCCAGACTTCAGTGAGGGGCGACTGCGGCACACAGCCTGGAACTCGTAGCTAGCCAACAGCGGAACAAAGCCCAGACCTCGGCTCAGGGCAACCATGGCACACAGCCCGGACCTCAGTGAAAGGCACCCGCAGCACACAGCCCGGACTTCGTCACTATCTGACCGTGGAACACAGCCCGAACCTCGGCTCAGGGTGTCAGTAGCACACAGGCCAGAACTCGGCATTGGGCAACCCCAGCACACATCCCAGACATCGGCGTAGGTTGACTGTGGCACACAGCCTGAAACTCAGTGAAGGGCGACCGCGGCACACATCCCGGACCTCGACGCAGGGCGACCGTGGCACACAGCCTGGACCTCGGCACAGGGCGACCACGGCACACAGCCCGGACTTCAGCTCAGGGTGACTGCGGCACACAGCCCAGACTTCAGTGAGGGGCGACTGCGGCACACAGGCTGGAACTCATTGCTAGCCGACCGCGGAACACAGCCCAGAACTTGGCACAGGGCGACTGCAACAAACAGGCCAGACCTCGGCACAGGGCGACCGTTGCACATAGCCCGGAACTCGGCACACAGCCCGAAACTCAGTGAAGAATGACCATGGCACACAGCCCGGAATCATTGCTAGCTGACAGCGGAACACAATTCGGACCTCGGCACAGGGCCAATGTAGCACACAGCCCGGACCTCAGCAGATGTCGATCGTGGCACACAGCCCAGATCTTGGCACACAGTGACCGCAGAAGAGCCCAGAACTCATCGCTAGCAGAACACGGAACACAGACAGGATCTCAATGAAGGGTGACCGTGAGACACAGCCCGGAATTCTGCTCAGGGCGAGGGCTGCACAAATCCCAGAACTCGTCGCTAGCCGACCGCAAAACACAGCCCCGACCTCGGCACAGGGCGAATTAGACACACCGCCTGAACCTCGGCACAAGGCGACCACGGAACACAGCCAGGATCTCCACAGATGGCGACCGCATCACACAGCACGGACCTCGGCAGATGGCGACCGCGGCTCACAGGCCGGACCTCGACAAACTGTGACCACGACACACACCCTGGACCTCAGCACAAGGCGACTATGGCACACAGCCCGAACTTCAGTGAATGGGGACCACAGCACACAGCCCAGACCTCGGCCCAGGGCCACTGCGACACACAGCCCGAACCTCAGTGAAGAATGACTGTGGCATACAGCCCGGAATCATTGCTAGCTGACAGCGGAACACAACTCGGGCCTCGGCACAGGGCCCATGTAGCACACAGCCGGGACCTCAGGGCAGGGCGACCACGGCACACAGCCCGGAACTCAGTGCAGGGCGAACGTGGCACACAGCCCAGAACTCGTCACTAGCCGACCGCAGAACACAGCCCAGAACTCGGCACAGGGCGACTGCAGCACACAGGTCTTACTTTGGCTCAGGGCGATCATGGCATAGAGCTCAGACCTTGGCCCAGGGTGACCGTGGCACACAGCCCAAACCTCAGTGAAGGGTTACTGTGGCACACAGCCCGGACTCGTTGCTAGCCCACAGTGGAACACACCTCGGATCTCGCCACAGGGCGAATGCGGAACACAGCCTGGACTTTGGCGCAGGTAGACCATGGCACACAGCCCGGATCTCAGCACAGGGCGACTGTGGCACACAGCCCAGAATTCGGCACAGGGCAACCGTGGCAAAAAGCCCGAAACTCAGTGAAGGGCGACCGTGGCACACAGCACAGAACTCGTCACTAGCTGACCGCAGATCACAGCCCGGACCTCGGCTCAGGGCCACCGCGTCACATATCCCGGACTTCAGCGTAGGTCGACTGTGGCACACAGCTTGAAACTCAGTGAAGGGTGACCGCGACACACATCCTGGACCTCGACGCAGGGTGACCCTGGCACACAGCATGGACCTCGGCAGATGGCGACCGCGGCATACACCCCGGCCCTGGCGCAGAGCAACTGCAACACAGAGCCCGAACTCATCTCTAGCCAACCACGGAACACAGCCCGGACATCAGTGCAGGGCAACCACGGCACAAAGCCCGGAACTCATCGCTAGCTGACTGTGGACACAGCCTGGACATCAGCACAGGGTGACCGGGGCTCACAGCCTGGACCTCCATGCAGGGTCACCTTGGCACACAGCACGGATCTTGGCAGATGGCGACCTCGTCACACAGCCCGGTCCTCGGCAGATGGTTACCGCGTCACACAGCACAGACCTCGGCAGATGGCAACCACGGCTCACAGGCCAGACCTCGATGCAGTGTAACTGCAGCACACACCCTGGACTTCAGCGCAGGGAGACTACGGCACACAGCCCAAACCTCAGTGAAGGGGGACCACAGCACACAACCAAGACCTAGTGCAGGGCGACCCTGGCACACATCAAGGACCTCAGCATATGGCGATTGTGGCAAACAGCCCAGATCTTGGTGCACAGCGACCACAGCAGAGCCCGGAACTCATCGCTAGCAGAACACGGAACACAGACGGGATCTCAGTGAAGGGTGACAGTGACATTCAGCCTGGATATCTGCGCAGGGCGAGGGCTGCACAGATCCCGGAACTCGTCACTAGCCGACCGCAAAACACAGCCCGGACCTCGGCGCAGGGCGACTTAGACACACCGCCTGAACCTCGGCGCAGGGCGACCACGGAACACAGCCAGGACCTCTGCAGATGGTGACCGCGTCACACAGCATGAACCTCAGCAGATGGCGACCGTGGCTCACAGGCCGGACCTTGATGCAGTGTGACAGCGGCACACACCCTGGACCTCAGTGCAGGGCAACTACAGCACACAGCCCGAACTTCATTGAAGGGGGACCACAGCACACAGCCCGGACCTAGGCGCAGAGCAACCCTGCCACACAGAAAGGACCTCAGCAGATGGCGATCATGGCACACAGCCCGTATCTCGGTGCACAGTGACCATGGGAGAGCCCGGAACTCATCGCTAGCCGACCATGGAACACAGACAGGATCTCAGTGAAGAGCGACCGTGGCACTCAGCCCGGAAATCTGTGCAGGGTGAATGAGACACAGATCCTGGAATTCATCACTAGCCGACTGTGGAACACAGCCTGGACCTCGGTTCAGGGAGACCGCGGCACACAGGCTGGAACTCGGGACAGGGCAACCGCGGCACACATCCCGAACCACAACGCAGGGCGTCTGTGGCACACAGCACGAACCTAGGCAGATGGTGACTGTGGCACACATGCCTGAACTCGGCGTAGAGCAACCACGGCACACAGCCCAGCACTGGCGGAGGGCCATCCCGGCACACAGCCCGGAACTCGGCACAGGGTGACTGCAGCACACAGCCCGAATCTCATTGAAGGACGACTGCGGCACACAGCCCGGAAATCTGCAGGGCAATCATGGTAGAGAGCCCAGAAGTTGTTGCTAGCCAACCGTGGAACACAACCATGACCTCGGCACAAGACAACCGCGGCACACATGCCGGACCTCGGCGCAGGGTGATTGCATCACACAGCCCAGAACTCGGCACAGGGCAACCATGGCACACAGCCCGAACCTCGGTGAAGGGCCACCGCAGCACACAGCCCTGAACTCATCACTAGCCGACCGCGGAACACAGCCCGAACCTCGGCGCAGGGCGACTGAGGCAAACAGCCTGAACCTCAGTGAAGGGCGACTGCGGCACACAGCCCGGACCTCAGCTCAGGGCGACCACGGCCCACAGGCCAGAACTCGGCAAAGGGCAACCACGGCACACATCCCGGACATTGGAGTAGGTCGACTGCGGCAGACAGCCCGAAGCTCAGTGAAGGGCGAAAGTGGCACACGTCCCAGTTATCGACACAGGGTGACCCTAGAACACCGCACGGACCTCGGGAGATGGTGACTGCGGCACACACCCCGGAACTCAGTGCAGAGCAACCGTTACACATAGCCCGGAACTCATCGCTAGCCAACAGCGGAACACATCCTGGACCTCAGTACAGGGTGACCGTGGCACACAGGTCAGACCTCAGCGCAGGGTTACCGTGGCACAGAGCTCGGACCTCGTCACTAGCCTACTTCGGAACACAGCCCAGACCTCGGCTCAGGGCAACCGCGGCACACATGTTGGACATCGGTGCAGGGCAACTGAAGAACATATCCCAGACATCGGCGTAGGTTGACCGTGGCACACAGCCCGGAGCTCGGCCCAATGCGAACCCGGCACCCAGCCGGAACCTCAGTGATGGGCGACCGCGGCACAGAGCCCGGATCTCATCGCTAGCTGACCGCTGAACATGCCTGGACCTTGGTGCAGGGCGATTGTGGCACACAGTCAGAACCTTGGCACAGAGCGACTGCGGAACACAGCCTGGACCTCAGCACAGGGCGACCACGGAACACAGACCGAACCTCAGTGAAGGGTGACCACGAAACACAGCCCGGACTTCGGCACAGGGCGACCGCGGCACACAGGCTGGACCAAGGTGAAGGGCATCTGCGGCACACAGCCCGGACCTTGGCGCAGGGCGACTGCGGCACACAGCCCAGGCCTCGGTGCAGGGCGACCGCAGAACACAGCCCGGACCTCAGTGAAGGGCAACTATGGCACAAAGCCCAGAACTCGTCACCAGCTGACCGCAGAACACAGCCTGGACCTCGGCTCAGGGTGACCGCGGCACACAGGCCATACCTCGGCACAGGGTTACCGTGGCACACATCCCGGATATCTGCGTAGGTCGATCGGAGTACACAGCCCAAAACGCTGTGAGGGGCGACCGCGGCACACTTCCCCGACCTCAACGCAGGGTTACCCTGGTGCACAGCATGGACCTCAGCAGATGGTGACTGCGGCATATTCCCCGATCCTGGCACAGAGCAACCATGGCACAGAGCCCAAACTCTTCACTAGCCAACCACGGATCACAGCCCGCACCTCGGCACAAGGCGACCACAGCACACAGGCTGGTCTCAGCCCAAGGCAACCACGGCACACAGCCCGGACATCGGCGCATGGCGACTGCAGCACACAGCCCGAATCTCAGTGAAGGGTGACCATGGCACACAACCCAGAACTCATAACTAGCTGACCATGAAACACACCCTTTACCGCGGCTCAGGGCAACTGTGGCACACAGGCCGGACTTTGGTGCAGGGAAACTGCAGAACACATCCCGGACATCGGCGTATGTCCACCGCGGCACACAGCCCGAACCTCAATAACGGGCGACCGTGGCACAGAGCCCAGACCTCGTCACTAGCCGACTGCGGAACACAGCCTGGACCTTGGCTCAGGGCAACCGCGGCACACAGGACGGACTTCGGTGCAGGGCAACTGCAGAACATATCCCGGACATCGGCATAGGTCGACCATGGCACACAGCCCGGAGCTCGGCCTAATGCGACCCCGGCATCCAGCCCGAAACTCAGTGATGGGCGCCCGTAGCACAGAGCCCGGATCTCATCGCTAACCGACTGCCGAACATGCCCGGACCTCAGTGCAGGGCGATTGTGGCACACAGTCAGATCCTTGGCGCAAAGCGACTGTGGAACACAGCCTGGACCTCGGCACAGGGCGACCGCGGAACACAGCCCAGACCTTAGTGAAGGACAACTATGGCACAAAGCCCAGAACTCATCACCAGCTGACCGTGGAACACAGCCTGGACCTCGGCTCAGGGCGACCGCGGCACACAGGCCATACCTCGGCACAGGGCAACCATGACACACATCCCGGACATCGGCATAGGTCGACCGCGGTACACAGCCCGAAACTCTGTGAGGGGAAACCGTGGCACACTTCCCCGACCTCGTCGCAGGGTGAACTTGGCACACAGCATGGACCTCAGCAGATGGTGACTGTGGCACATTCCCCGGCCATGGCACAGAGCAACCGTGGCACAGAGCCCGAACTCTTCACTAGCCAACCACGGATCACAGCCCGCACCTCTACGCAGGGTGACCTTGGCACACAGCTCGGATCTCAGCGCATGGCGACCGCAGCACACAGCCCGAATCTCAGTGAAGTGTGACCATGGCACACAGCCCAGAACTCGTCACTAGTTGATCACCAAAAACAGCCCGTACCTAGGCTCAGGGCAAATGTGGCAAACAGGCCGGACTTTGGTGCAGGGAAACTGCAGAACACATCCCGGGCATTGGCATAGGTCTACTACGGCACACAGCCCGAACCTCAGTGATGGGCAACCGCGGCACAAAACCCGGACCTCATCGCTAGCCAACCGCCTAAAACGCCCGGACCTTGGTGCAGGGTGATTGCGGCACACAGTCAGAACCTTGGCAATGGGTGACTGTGGCACACAGCCCGGAACTCGGCACAGGGCGACCGCAGAACACAGACCAAAACTCAGTGAAGGGTGACCGTGGCACACAGCCTGGAAATCGCCATAGCCGACTGTGGAACAGATCACGGACCTCGGCGTAGGGCGACAGAGGCACAAAGTCCAGACCTCGGCACAGGGCAACCACGGCAGATAGCCCGGACATTAGCACAGGGCGACTGCGGCACACAGCACGGACCTCGGCAGATGACGACCGTGTCACACAGCCCGGACATCTGCACAGAGCAACCACGCCACAGAGCCAGGAACTCATCATTAGCCGACCACGGAACACAGCCTGGAACTCGGCGCAGGGCGACCGCTGCACACATCCCGGACCACGACGCAGGGCAACCCTGGCACACAGCATGGACCTCACCAGATGGCAACCACGGCAAACACCCCGGATCTTGGTGTAGAGTGAACACGGCACACAGCCCGGCCCTGGCGCAGGGTGACTGCGGCACACAGCCCGAACTTCAGTGAAGGGAGACAGCGGGACAGCCCGGAACTCGTCGCTAGCTGACCGCGGCACACAGCCTGGACCTCGGCACAGGACATCCTTGGCACACAGCCCGGACCTTGGCAGATGATGACCACGTCACACAGCCCGGACCTTGGCGCAGGGCAACCATGGCACACAGCTCGAACTACAGTGAAGGGCGACCACGGCACAGAGTCTGGAACTCGTCACTATCTGACCTCGGAACACAGCCCGGACCTCAGCTCAGGGCAACCGCGACACACAGTCCGGACTTTGGCACAGGACAACTGCAGAACACATCCCGGACATCGACGTAGGTCGTCCATGGCACACAGCCCGAAATTTAGTGAAGGGCGACCACGGCACACATCACAGACATCGATGCAGGGAGACCACGGCACACAGCCTGGACCTCAGCGCAGGGCGACTGCGGCACACAGGACAGACCTCGGTTCCGGGTGACCATGGCACACAGCCCGAACCTCAGTGATGGGCGATCGCAGCCCAGAGCCTGGACCAAGACACAGGGCAACACTGGCACACAGCACGGATCTTGGCACTAGGTGATGGCGGCACACAGCCTGAACCTCAGTAATGGGCGACCACGGCACACATCCCGGACCTCGACGCAGGGGGACCCTGGCACACAGCACAGATCTCAGCAGATGGCGACTGCATCACACAGCCTGGATCTCAGTGCAGAGCAACTGTGGCACAGAGCCCAGAAATCATCGCTAGTGAGCCGTGGAACACAGCCCTGAGTTCAGCAGAGGGCGACCACAGCACACAGGCCGGACCTCGGCACAGGGCAACCGTGGCACACAACACAGACCTCGGCGCAGGGCGACTGGGGCACACAGCTCGAACCCCAGTGAAGGGTGACCACAGCACACGGCCCTGACCTAGGCGCATGGCGACCCTGGCACACAGAAATGACCTCGCCAGATGGCGATCGTGGCACACAGCCCAGATCTAGGCACACAGCGACCGCGGCAGAGCCTGGAACTCGTCACTAGCAGACCACGAAACACAGACAGGATCTCAGAGAAGGGCGACCATGACACAGCCTGGAAATCAGCGCAGGGTGAAGGCTGCACACATCACGGAACTCATCGCTAGTCGACCGACAAACACAGACCGGACTTCGGCAGATGGCGACCGTGTCACACAGCATGGACCTCAGCAGATGGCTACTGCGTCTCACAGGCCAGACCTCGATGCAGTGTGACAGCGGCACACACCCTGGACCTCAGGAGGGCGACTACGGCACACAGGCCTAACTTCAGTGAAGAGGGACCACAGCACACAGCCCGCACCTAGGTACAGGGCGACCCTGCCACACAGCAAGGACCTCAGCAGATCACAATCGCAGCACACAGCCCGGATCTCGGCGCACAGCGACCGCAGGAGAGCCCAGAGCTCGTCACTAGCTAACTACGGAACACAGACAAGATCTCAGTGAAGGGCGACCATGGCACCCAGCCCGGATATCTACGCAGGGCGAAAGCAGCACAAATCCCGGAAAGCTTCGCTAGCCAACTGCAGAACACAGCCTGGACCTCGGCTCAGGGGGACCGCGGCACACAGGGTGGACCTCGGTGTAGGGCAACAAGGCACACATCCCGGACATCGGTGTAGGTCAACCGCAGAACACTGTCCTAACATCAGTGAAGGGTGTACGAGGCACAAATCCCTGACCTCAACACAGGGTGACCCAGGAACGCAGCATGGACATCGGCAGATGGCCACCATGGCACATAACCCAGAATTTGGTGCAGAGCAACAGCGGCACAGAGTCTGGAAATCATCACTAGCCAACCATGGAACACAGCCTGGACCTCGGCACAGGGCGAATGTGGCACAGAGCCTGTACATTGGCACAGGGCAACCGCGGGACACAGCCCGATCCTCAGTGAAGGGCGACCGCGGCACACAGCCTGGAACTCATCACTAGCCGATCGCGGATCAGAGCCCAGACCTGGGCTCAGGGTGAACGCGGAGAACAGGCTGGACCTTGGCACAGGGCAAGCACGGCACACATTCCGGACATCGGCGTTGGTCGACCATGACACAGAGCATGAACCTCAGTGTAGGGCCTGGACCTCGACTCAGGGCGACCCTGGCACACAGGACGGACCTCAGAAGATGGCCACCATGGCACACACCCTGGACCTCGGCATAGAGCAACCACGGCACACAGCCCAGCCCTGGCGCAGTGCGACAGCAGCACACAGCCTGGACCTCAGCGCAGGACGAACACCACAAACAGCCGGAACCTCACTGAAGGGTGACCGCGGCACACAGCCTGGAAATCTGCAGGGCGATAGCAGCACAGAGCCCAGAACTTGTCACTAGACAACCGCGGAACACACCTGGGACCTCGGGACAGGGCGACTGCAGCACAAATGCTGGACTTCGGTGCAGTGCGACCGTGGCACACAGTCCGGACTTCAGCGCGGGGCAACCATGGCACACAACCCGAACCTCAGTAAAGGATGACCGTGGCACAGAGGCCAGAAATCTGCAGAGCGATAGTGGCACAGAGCCCGGAACTTGTCACTAGCCAACACGAAACACACCCGGGAACTTGGCACAGGGCGACCACGGTACATAGGCCAGACCTCGGCGCAGGGTGACCACGGCACACAGCCCGGACCTCGACGCAGGGTGACCATGGCCCATAGCCCAAAACTCAGTGAAGTTCGACTGGGGCACAAAGCCCGGAACTCGTCGCTAGCCAATCGGGAAACACATCCCGGACCTTGGCACAGGGCCACTGTGGCACACAGCCAGAACCTCAGTGTAGGGCAACCGCAGCACACAGATCGGAACTCGGCGCAGGGTGAAGGCAGCACAGAACCCGGAATTCGTCACTTGCCAACCATGAAACACAGCCTGGACTTTGGGGCAGGGCGACTGTGGCACACAGTTTGGACCTAGGTGCAGGGCGACGTGGCACACATCATGGACATAGGCGCAAGGTGACCGCGGCACATATCCCGAACCTCAGTGAAGGGTGATGGTGACACACATCTGGACCACGGCGCAGGTCGACAGCGGCACACAGGCCAGACCTCGGCACAGGGCGACCGCAGCACACAGCCTGGACCTCGGTGCAAGGCGACCGCGGCACACAGCCTGAAACTCAGTGATGAGCGACCGCGGCACACAGCCTAGACCTCGTTGCTAGCCGACAGCAGAACACAGCCCAGACCTCAGTGCAGAGCGACTGCGGCACACAGTCAGGACCTTGGCGCATGGTGACCATGGCTCGCAGCCCAGACCTCAGCACAGGGCGACCGCGGCACACAGTCAGAACCTCAATGAAGTTTGCCTGTGGCACACAGCCTGGAAATCGTCATTAGCTGACTGCAGAACACAGTCTGGACCTCGGCGCAGGGCAAAAGTGCCACACAGGCCTACCTTGGTGCAGGGCACCATGGTACAAGGCCCGGAATTCAGCACAGGATGACTGCGGCACACAGGACGGACCTCAGCAGATGACGACCACGTCACACAGCCCGGACATCTGTGCAGAGCAACCAGGCCACAGAGCCGGGAACTCATCGCTAGCCGACCACGGAACACAGCCCGGACCTTGGAGCAGGGTGACCGTGGCACACATCCCAGACTTTGGCGCAGGGCGACCATGGCACACAGCCTGAACCTCAGTGAAGGGTGACCGCGGCACACATCCCGGACCATGACGCAGGGCGACCCAGGCACACAGCACAGACCTCGGCAGATGGCGATGGCTGCACACACCCCGGATCTCGGTGTAGACCTAGCATGGCAAACAGCCCGGCAATGGCGCAGGGCGACCGCGGCACACAGCCCGGACCTCCGTGAAGAGCGACCGTGGAACACAGTCCGGACCTCGGTGCAGGGCGACTGTGGCACACAACCCGAACCTCTGCGCAGGGCGACCACGGCACAAAGCCCTGACCTCGGTGCATTGCGACCGCGGCACACAGCAGGGTGACTGCGGAACACAGACTGAACCGAGGCACAGGGCAACTGCGGCACACATCACGGACATTGGCATAGGTTGACCGCGGCACACAGCCCGAACCTCAGTGAAGGGTGAACGGGGCACACAGCCCGGAACTTGTCACTAGCCGACCGCAGAACACAGCCCGGAACTCGGCTCAGGGCAACCGCTCACTTAGCACGGACCTTGGTGCAGTGCAACTGCTGCACACATCCCGGACACCAGTGTAGGTCGAACGCGGAACACAGATGGAACCTCAGTGGAGGGGAACCGTGGCATACATCCCGGACCTCGACGCAGGGCAACCTTGGTACACAGGATGGACCTTGGCAGATGGTGACCGTATCACACAGCCCGGATATCTGCACAGAGCAACCGCGGCAAAGAGACCAGAATTCATCGCTAGCCAACCGCGGAACACAGCCCGGACCTCGGCACAGGGCAACCGGGGCACAAAGGCCTGACCTCGGCGCATTGCGACCGCAGCACACAGCCGGGAGACAGGGGCAGGGCGACCGCGGCACACAGCCCAGACCTCGGCCTAGGGTGACCGCGGCACACACCTCGAATCTCAGTGAAGCGTGACCGCGGCGCACAGTCCGAACCTGGGCGCAGGGTGACCCTGGCACACAGCACGGAGCTCAGCAGATGGTGACCACGGCACACAGCCCGGATCTCGGCACACATTGACCACAGCAGAGCCTGGAAATCGTTGCTACCCCACCACGAACACAACCAGGAACTCATTGAATGGCGACAGTCGCACTCAGCCCGGAAATCTGCGCAGGGCAAAGGTGGCAATGATCCTGGAACTTGTTGCTTGTCGACCACTAAACACAGCCCAGACTTTGCTGCAGGGCATCCGCGGCACACAGGCTGGACCGAGGCGCAGGGCAACCGCGGCACACATCATGGATATCGGTGCAAGGTGACCGTGGCACACAGCCTGATCCTCAGTGAAGCGTGACCACTGCACACATCCCGAACCTCGATGCAGGGTGACCCTGGCACACAGCACGGGCCTCGGCAGACGGCGACCTTTTCACACAGTGCGGAAATCAGTGCAGAGCAACCGCGGCACTGATCCTGGAACTCATTGCTTACCAACCATGAAACACAGCCCGGAATTAGGCGCAGGGCGACCGCAGCACACAGCCTGGACCGAGGCACAGGGCGACCACAGAACACATCACAGACATCGGCCAAGGTGACCGCAGCACACAGCACGAAGTTGAGTGAAGGGTGACCGCAGCACACATCCTGGACCTCGATGCAGGGCGACCCTGGCACACAGGACGGACCTCGACAGATGGCGACCATGTCACACAGCCCGGACCTCGGCCTAGGGCGACCGTGGCACACAGCCCCGACCTCATTGCCGGGTGACTGTGGCAAACAGCCCGGAACTTGGTGCAGGGCAACTGTGGATCACAGCCCAAACCTCTGCGAAGGGCGACCGTGGCACACAGCCCGGAGCTCGGTGCAGGGCGCACACGGCCCAGGCCTTGGCACAAGGCGACCATGGCACACACCCCGAACCTCCCTAAAGAGTGATCACGGAACATAGTCCGGACCTCGGTGTAGGGCGACTGCGGCACACAGCCCGAACCTCTGCACAGGGCGACCACGGCACACAGCCCGAAGCTGGGCAGATGGCGACCATGGCACACAGCCCGGACATTGGCAGATGGCGACTGTGGAACACAGGCCGGACCTCGGTGCAGGGCGACCGCAGCACAGAGCCCAGATCTCAGCACAGGGCATCTACAGCACATAGCCTGAACCTCAGTGAAGAGCGACCGCACACACAGTCTGGACATCGGTACAGGGTGACCCTGGCACACAGCACAGACCTCAGCAGATGGCCCCCACGGCACACAGCCCGGATCTCAGCGCACAACGACCGTGGCAGAGCCAGGAAATCGTCACTAGCCTTCAACGGAACACAGCCTGGAAGTCAGTGAATGTCGACCATGGCACTCGGCCTGGAAATCTGCGCAAGGCGAGGCTGCACTGAGCCCAGAACTCATCACTTGCCGACCATGAAACACAGCCCGGGCTTCGCTGCAGGGCGACCGCAGCATACAGGCTGGACAGAGGCGCAGGGCGACCGTGGCACACATCATGGACATTGGCACAAGGCGACCACGGCACACAGTCCGAACCTCAGTGAAGGGTGACCGCGGTACACGTCATGGACCTCGACACAGGGCGACCCTGGCACACAGCACAAACCTCAGCAGACGGCGAGGGCATCACACAGCTCGGAACTCAGCACAGAGCATCCACGGCACTGAGCCCAGAACTCGTCGCTAGCCAACCACTGATCACAGCCAGGACCTAAGCAAAGGGCAACCGCAGCACATAGCGTGGACCTTGGCGCAGGGCGACCATGGCACACATCCCGGACCTTGGCTCAGGGCGACCGCAATACATAAAAAGAACATCAGTGAAGGGCGAACGCAGCACACAGCCCAGAACTCGTCACTAACTCACCACAGAACACAGCCTGGACCTCGGGTCAGGGCAACCGTGGCACACAGGCCGGACCTCAGCGCAGGGAAACTGCGGCACACATCCCGACATTGGCATGGATTGAATACAGAACAGAGCCCGAACCTCAGTGAAGGGCGACCATGGCATACATCTCAGACCTCGATGCAGGGCGACCCTTGCACACAGCACGGACCTCGGCAGATGGTGACCACGTCACACAGCCTGGACTTTGGCGCAAAGCAACCACGGCACAGAGCATGGAACTCGTGGCTAGCCAACCGCGGAACACAGCCTGGATCTCAGCACAGGGCGACCACGGCCCACAGCCTAGACTTCGGTGCAGGGCGACTGCAGCAAACAGCCCGAAACTCGGTGCAAGATGGCAGTTGCAAACAGCCTGAACCTCCGTGAAGTGCGTCCATGGCACACAGCCCGGAACTCGTCACTAGCTGACCAGGGAACACAGCTCGGACCTCAGTTCAGTGCGACCATGGCACACAGGCCATATTCGGCCCAGGGCAACTGCGGCACCCATCCCGGAATTCATCACTAGCTGACCACGGAACACAGCCCGGACCTTGTTGCAGGGAGACCACGGCACACAGCCCGGACCTCAGCACAGGGCGACTACGGCACACAGCCTGAAACACAGTGAATGGCGACTGCGGCACACAGCCCGGACCTCAACAGATGGTGACCGTGGCATACAGCCCGGATTTCCGTGCACAGCGACCGTGGCAGAGCCCGGAACTCGTCAATAGCTGACCGCGGAACACAGCCTGTACCTCGGCTCAGGGCAACCGCGGCACACAGGCCAGACCTCGGCACAGGGCAACTGTCACACATCCCGGACATCGGCGTAAGTCTACTGCGGCACACAGAATGAACCTCAGTGAAGGGCGACCGTGGCACACATCCCAGAATTCGATGCTGGGTGACCCTGGCACACTGAAAGGACCTTGGCTGATGGCAACTGCGGCACACACCCCGGCCCTAGCGCAGAGTAACTGTGGCACAGAGCCCATAAATCATCACTAGCCAACTGCGGAACACAGCCCGGACCTTGGCAGATGGCGACCACATCACACAGCCCAGAACTTGTCGCTGGCCGACCACAGAACACAGCCCTGACCTCACAGTAGGTTTACCGTGGCACACAGACCAAAACTCAGTGAAGGGCGACCGTGGAACACATCCTGGAATTCAATGCAGGGTGACCCTGGCACACTGCACGGACCTTGGCAGTTGCCGACCGTGGCACACACCCCGGACCTGGAGCAGAGTAACTGTGGCAGAGAGCCCGGAACTTGTTACTAGCCAACCGCAGAACACAGCCTGGATCTCGGCACAGGGCGACCATGGCACAAAGCCTGGAACTCGGCGCAGAGCAACCGTGGCAAAGAGCCGAGAACTCGTCGCTAGCCAACCGCAGAAAACAGCCCGGACCTTGGCACAGGGCAACCGCGGCACACAGCCTGGATCTCAGTGCACCATGACCACGGCACACAGCCCTTACCTCGGCCTAGGGCAACCACGGCACCCATCCCGGAATTTGTCACTAGCTGACCGTGAAACACAGCATGGACCTTGCCCCAGGGACACCGCGGCACAAAGGCCTGACCTCAGCACAGGGCGACTAAGTCACAGAGCCCGAACCACAGTGAAGGGAGACCACGGCACACAGCCCGGACCTCGGTGCAGGGCGACCCTGGCACACAGCACGGACCTCAGCAGATGACGACTGTGGGACACAGCCCGGATCTCGGCGCACTATGACCATGGCAGAGCCTGGAACTCGTCACTAGCTGACTGCGGAACACAGCCCGGACTGCGGCTCAGGGCAACTGCAGCACACAGGACAGACTTCACCACAGAGCAACCGCGACACACATCACAGACATCGGCATAGGTCTACCGCGGCACACAGCCCGAACCTCAGTGAATGGCAAACGCAGCACACAGCCCGGATCTCGGTGCACAGCGGCCACGGCAGTGCTCAGAAATTGTCACTAGCCAACCACGAAACACAGCCAGGAACTCAGTGAAGGGCGACCGTGGCACTCAGCCCGGAAATCTGCACAGGGCGAAGGTGGCACTGATCCCAGAACTCGTCGCTTGCCGACATCGAAACACAGCCTGGATTTCGGTGCAGGGCAACCACGGCACACAGGCTGGACCAAGGCGCAGGGCGACCATGGCCCACATCACAGACATCGGTGCAAGGCAACCGCAGCACACAGCCCGGACCTCAGTGAAGGGTGACCACGGCACATATCTCGGACCTCGACGCAGGGCGACCCTGGCACACAGCATGGACCTCGGCAGATGGAGACCGTGTCACACATCACAGAATTCAGCGCAGAGCAATCGTGGCACAGAGCCCAGAACTCATCAGTAGCCAACCGCAGAACACAGCCCAGACTTCGGCACAGGACGACCACGGCACACAGCCTGGATCTCGGGGCAGGACGACCACAATACACACGAACATCAGTGAATGGTGAACGCGGCACACAGCCGGAACCTCATCACTAGCCCACCAAGGAAAACAGCCTGTACCTCGGCTCAGGGCAACCATGGCACACAATCTGGAACTCGGCGCAGGGCAACTGCGAAACACATCCCGGACATCAGCGTAGGTCTACCGTGCCACACAGACCGAACCTCAGTGAAGGGAGAACAGGGCAAACATCCCAGAATTCTACTCAGGGTGACCCTGGCATACTGCACGGATCTCAGCAGAGGCCACCGCGTAACACAACCTGGTGCTGGTGCAGAGAAACTGGGGCACAGAGCCTGGAACTCATCACTACCCAACCCCAGAACACAGCCTGGACCTCAGCGCAGGGCGACCGCAGCACAAAGGCTGGACCTTGGCACAGAGCAACCACGGCACACAGCCCGAACCTCAGTGAAGGGCGACCGCGGCACCCAGCCGGGAACTTATCACTCGTCGACCGCGGAACACAGCCCGGAACTCGGCTCAGGGCCACTGTGGCACACAGGCCGTACCTTGGCGCAGGTGCAACGGCGGCACACATCCTGGACATCGGTGTAGGTTGGCCGTGGCACACAGCCTGAACTTCAGTGAAGGGCAAATGCGGCAAACATCCCGGACCTCGAATTAGGGCGACCCTGGCACATAGCATGGACTTCAGCAGATGGTGACCATGGCACACACACTAGACTTCGGCGCAGAACAACCGCAGCACAGAGCCTGGAACTCATTGCTAGCAAACCGTGGAACACAGTCCGGACCTCGGCACAAGGCGAATGAGGCACACAACCCGGACCTCGGCGCAGGGCGACGACGGCACACAGCCCCATCCTCGGTGCAAGGCGACCGCAACAAACAGCCCAAACATCAGTGAAGGGCGAACACGGCACACAGCCCGGAACTCGTCACTAACTGACCACAGAACACAGTCCAGAACTCGGGTCAGGGCAACCGTGGCACACAGGCCGGACCTCGACACAGGGCAACCGCGGCACACATCCCGACATCGGTGTAGATCGAACGTGGAACAGAGCCCGAACCTCAGTGAAGGGCGACTGCGGCATACATCCCAAACCTCGATGCAGGGCGACTCTGCTACACAGCACGGACCTCAGCAGATGGCGATCGCGGCACAAACCCTGGCCCTTGCGCAGAGCAACCGCGGCACAGAGCCCAGAACTCATCAATATCCAACCGTGGAACACAGCTGGACCTTGCTGCAGGGCAACCTCGGAACACAAGCCAGACCTCAGCGCAAGACGTCCACGGCACACAGCCCAGACTTCGGTAAAGTGCGCCCCCAGCACACACCACAAACCTCAGTGAAGGGCGACCACGACACACAGCCCAGAACTCATCACTAACCGACTACGGAACACAGCCCGGACTTCAGCTTAGGGTGACCGTGGCACACAGGCCGTACCTTGGAGCAGGTGCAAACGTGGCACACATCCTGGACATCGGCGTAGGTTGACCGCACACACAGCCTGAACTTCAGTGAAGAGCGAACGCGGCACACATCCCTGACCTCGACCTATGGCGATCCTAGCACATAGCATGGACCTTGGCAGATAGCGACCATGGCACACACACTGGACTTCGGCACAGAGCAACAGTGGCACAAAGCCCAGAATTCGTCGCTCACCAACCGCGGAACACAGTCTGGACCTCTGTGCAGGGCAAATGCGGCACACAACCTGGACCTCGGTGCAGGGCGCCCACGGCACCCAGCCCGGACCTCGGCGCAGGGCGATGCATCACACAGCCCGTATATCAGTGAAGGGCGAGCGTGGCACACAGCCCAGAAATCGTCACTAGCCGACCACAGAACACAGCCCAGAACTCGACTCAGGGCAACCGGGGCACACAGGCCAAACTCTGGCGCAGGGCAACTAAGGCACACATCTGGGACATCGGCGTTCGTCGAATGCGGAAAACTGCCCATACCTCAGTGAAGGGCGACTGTGGCATGCATCCTGGACCTCAATGCAGGGCGACCCTGGCACACAGCAAGGACCTCAGCAGATGGCAATCACGGCACACAGCCCAGATCTCGATGCACAGCGACCGCAGCTGAGCCCAGTACTTTTCGCCAGCCAACCACGGAACACAGTCGGGATCTGAGTGAAGGGTGACCTTGGCACTCAGCTCAGGGCTTAAATCTGCGCAGGGCAAAGGTGGCACAGATCCTGGAACTCGTCACTTGCCAACAACGAAACACAGCCCGGACTTCGGTGAAGGGCGACCACGGCACAGAGTCTGGACCTAGGCGCTGTGCGACCGTGGCACACATCACGGACATCGGTGCAAGGTGACCGTGGCACAGCCCGAACCTCAGTGAAGGGTGACCGCGGCACACATCCCGGACCTCAATGCATGGTGTCCCTGGCACAGAGCACGGACCTCGGCAGATGTCGACCGCATCACACAGCCCAGACTTCAGCGCAGAGCATCCAAGGCACAGAGACCAGAATTCGTCGCTAGCCAACTGCGGAACACAGCCCAGAACTCGGCACAGGGCAACTGCGGCACACAGGCCGGACTTTGGCAGAGGGCGACCACGGTACACAGCCCGGAATTCGGCACAGGGAGACCGTGGCAAAAAGCCCAAAACTCAGTGAAGGGCGACCGTGGCACACACCCCAAACTTAGTGAAGGGTGACCGCGGCACATATCTCGGACCTCGAAGCAGGGCGACCGCAGCACACAGCCCAGACCTCAGCACAGGGCGTCCACGGCCCACAGCCCGGACCTCGGCTCAGGGCGACTGTGGCACACAGATCGGACTTCAGTGAAGGGCAGCCGTGGCACACAGCCTGGAACTCATCGCTAGCTGACAGCGGAATACAGCCCAGACTTCGGTGCAAGGCGAATGCGGCACACTGCACAGACCTAGGCGCAGGGTGACCGCGTCACACAGCCCAGACCTCGGCGCAGGGCAACCATGGAACACAGCCCGAACCTAAGTGAAGGGTGACTGTGTAACATAGCCCGGAACTCGTCCCTAGCCACCGCGGAACAAAGCCCGGACCTCGGCACAGGGCGACCACAGCACACAGGCTGGACCTTGGCACAGGAGGACCATGGCACACAGCCCAGACCTCGGTGCAGGGTGACCGCAGAACACAGCCTGAACCTCAGTGAAGACTGACCGCCGCACACAGCCCGGACTCTTTGCTTGCTGACAGCGGAACACAACTGGGACCTCGGCACAGGATGAATGCGGCACATAGCCCGACCTTGGTGCAGGGCGACCACGGCACACAGCCCGGAACTCGGCGCAGGGCGACCAAGACACACAGCTCAGAATTCGGCACATGGTGACCATGGCAAAAAGCCCGAACCTCAGTGAACAGCAACCGCGGCACACAGCCCAGAACTCATCACTAGCTGACTGCAGAACACAGCCCGGAACTTGGCACAGGGCAACCACAGCACACAGGCCGGACTTTGGCACAGGGTGCCCGCGGGACACAGCCCGGACCTCGGCACAGGGCGACTACAGCACACAGCCCGAACCTCAGTGAAGGGCAACCGTGCCACACAGCATGGAATTCGTCACTAGCCGACTGCAGATCACAGCCCGGACCTCAGCTCAGGGCGACCGTGGCACACATCCCAGACTTTGGTGTAGATCAACTGTGGCACACAGCTTGAAACTCAGTGAAGGGTGACCGCGGCACACATCGCGGACCTCGATGCAGGGTGACCATGGCACACAGCATGGACCTCGGCAGATGGCAACCGCGGCACACACTCCAGCCCTGGCACAGAGCAACCATGGAACAGAGCCCGAACTCATCTCTAGCAAACCGCGGAACACAGCCCGGACCTCAGTGAAGGGTGACTGTGGCACACAGCCCGGACTCATTGCTAGTTGACAGCAGAACACAATTTGGATCTCGGCACAGGGCGAATTCAGCACACAGCCCAGACCTCGGTGCAGGGCAACCGCGGCACACAGCCCGGATATCGGCACAGGGTGACCGCAGCACACAAGCAGGACCTCGGGGCTGGGCAACTGCGGTAAACAGCCCGGACTTCTGCGCAGGGCGACCATGGCACACAGCCCAGAACTCGTCACTAGCCAACCGCGGAACACAGCCTAGACTTCGGCTCAGGGCAACCGCGGCACATGGGCTGGACCTCAGCGCAGGGCAACTGGGGCACACATCCCGGACATCAAAGTAGGTCGACCACAGCACACAACCAGAACATCAATGAAGGATGACCACGACACACAGCTGGGACCTCGGCACAGGGCAAGCACGGCAAACAGCCCATACTTCGGCACAGGGAGACCACGGCACACATGCTGGACCTAGGCACAGGGCGACCGTGGCACACATCATGGACATCGGAGCCAGGTGACCGGGGCACACAGCCCGAACTTCAGTGAAGGATGACCGTGGCACACAGCCCAGAACTCGTCACTAGCCAAGTGTGGAACACAGCCTGGACCTCGGCTCAGGGTGACCGCGACACACAGGACAGACCTTGGCACAAGGCAAGCAGCACACATCCCAGACATCAGTGTAGATCGATCGTGGCACACAGCCAGAAACTCAGTGAAGGGTGACCACGGCACACATCCCGGACCTCGATGCAGGGCGACCGAGGCATACAGCCCAGACTTCGACACAGGGCTACCACGGCACACAGCCTGGACATTGGCTCAGGGCGACTGAGACACACAGACCAGACTTCAGTGAAGGGTGAACGCAGCACACAGCCTGGAACTCATCGCTAGCTGACAGCGGAACACAGCCCAGACCTTGGCTCAGGGCGAATGCGGCACACAGCCCGAACCTCATTGAAGGATGACCGTGGCACACAGCCCAGAACTCATCACTCGCCGACCACAGAACACAGCCTGGACCTCGGCTCAGGGCTACCGCGACACATAGGACAGACCTCGGCACAAGGCACCCACAGCACACATCCGGGACATCGGAGTAGGTCTACTGAGGCACACAGCCTGAAACTCAGTGAATGGCGACCGCGGCACACTTCCCGAAATTCGACGCAGTGTGACCCTTGCAAACTGCACAAACCTTGGCAGATGGCGATCGCGGCACACACTCTGGCCCTGGCGCAGAGCAACCGTGGCACGGAGCCCAGAACTCGTCACTAGCAAACCTTGGAACACAGCCCGGACCGCGGCACAGGGTGATGGCAGCACAGGGCTGGAACTCAAAGCACGGCGACCGCGGCACACAGCCCAGACTTCGGAGCAGGGCGACCGCGGCACACAGCTCGAACCTCGGTGCAGGGTGACCGCAGAACACAGCCCAGACCTTGGCAGATGGCGACCGTGTCACACACCGTGGTCTTCGGCAGATGGCGACCACGGGACACAGCATGGACCTCAGCAGATGGTGACCACGGCACTCAGGATGGACCTGGTGCAGGGTGACCGCTGCACACAGCCCGGACCTCAGCACAGGGCAACTACGGCACACAGACCGAACTTCAGTGAAGGGCGACCGCAGCACACATTCTGGACCTTGGCACAGGGCGACCCTGGCACACAGATCTCAGCAGATGGTGACCGCGGCACACAGCCCAGATCTCGGCACACAGTGACCATGGCAGAGCCAGGAAATAGTGGCTAGCCGACCACAGAACACAGCCCAGAACTCAGTGAAGGGCGACCGTGGCACTCAGCCTGGAAATCTGTGCAGGGTGAAGGCGGCACTGATCCCGGAACTCATCACGTGCCGACCAAAAAACAAAGCCCGGACTATGGTGCAGGCCGACCGCGGCACACAGGCTGGATCTAGGTGCAGGGCGACCGCGGCACTCATCACTGACATCGGCGCAAGGCGACCACAGCACACAGCCCGAACCTCAGTGAAGGGTGACCGCGGCAGACATCCCAGACCTCGACGCAGGGCGACCCTCGCACACAGCACGGACCGTGGCAGATGGTGACTGCATCACACAGCATGGACCTCGGCGCAGAGAAATCGTGGCACAGAGCCCGGAACTCGTCGACAGCCAAGCACGGAACACAGCCCGGAACTCGGCACAGGGCGACCGCAGCACACAGGCTGGACCTCAGCACAGGGCAACCGTGGCACACAGCCCGGACCTCGGTGCAGGGCGACTGCAGCACACAGCCCAAACCTCAGTGAAGAATGACCGTGGCACACAGCCCGGAATTATTGCTAGCCGACAGTGGAACACAACTCGCACCTTGGCACAGGGCCATTGTGGCACACAGCCCAGACCTCGGTGCAGGGCGACCTCGGCATACAGCCCAGAACTCGGCGCAAGGGGTCCATGGCACACAGCCCGGAATTCAGCGCAGGGCAACCGCTGCAGAAAGCCCGAACTTCAGTGAAGAGCGAACGCGGCACACAGCCCGGAACTCGTCACTAGCCGACCGTGGAACACAGCCTGAAACTCGACACAGGGCGACCGCAGCACACAGGCCATACTTTGGTGCAGGGCAACCGCGGCACACAGCCCAGACCTCGGCACAGGGCGACCGCGGCACACAGCCCGAACCTCAGTGAAGGCTGACCATGGCACAAAGCCTGGACTCGTGCTAGCCCACAGTGGAACACACCTCGGATCTCAGCACAGGGCGAATGTGGCACACAGCCTGGACCTCAGTGCAGGGAGACCACGGCACACAGCTCCGATCTTGGCACAGGGCGACTGTGGCACACAGCCCGGAATTCGGCTCAGGGCAACCGCAGCAAAAAGCCCGAAACTCAGTGAAGGGCTACCGTGGCACACAGCATGGAACTCATCACTAGCTGACCGCGGATCACAGCCCAGACCTCAGCTCATGACCACTACGGCACACATCCAGGACTTCAGTGTAGGTTGACTGTGGCACACAGCTTGAAACTCAGTGAAGGGCAACCATGACATATCTTGGACCTCGATGCAGGGTGACCCTGGCACACAGCCTGGACCTCGGTAGATGGCGACCATGGCATACACCCCAGCCTTGGCGCAGAGCAACCGTGGCACGGAGCCCAAACTCATCTCTAGCCAACCGCAGAACACAGCCCAGACATCAGCGCAGGACGACCATGGCAGAAAGCCCAGAACTCATCACTAGCCGACGGCAGACACAGCCTGGACATCACCGCAGGCCCACCGTGGCTCACAGCCTGGACCACCGTGCAGGGCGACCTTGGAACACAGCACGGATCTCGGCAGATGGCAACCGTGTCACACAGCACGGACCTCGGCAGATGGCAACCATGGCTCACAAGCCGGGCCTCGACACAGGGGACTGCCGCACACAGCCCAAACCTCAGTGAAGGATGACCGCAGCACACAGCCCGGACATCAGCTCAGGGTGACCGCGGCACATAGGCTGGACCTCGGCAGATGGCGACCACGTCACACAGCCCAGACCTTGGCAGATGTTGACCGCATCACACAGCATGGACCTCGGCAGATGGCAACCACAGCTGACAGCCTGGCCCTGGCGCAGGGTGACCGCAGCACACATCCCGGACATTAGCGTAGGTTAACCAGGGCAGACACACCGAAATTCAGTGAAGGGCGAAAGTGGCACACATCCCGGATATCGATGCAGGGCAACCCTGGCACACAGCATGGACCTCAGCAGATGGCGACTGCGGAACACACCTCGGATCTCGGCGCAGAGTAACAGAAACACAGAGCCTGGAAATCGGCACTAGCCAACCATGGAACACAGTCTGGACCTCGGCGCAAGGCGAATGTGGCACACAACCTGGACCTCAGTGCAGGGCGACCATGGAACACAGCCCGGACCTCAACGCAGGGCGACTGCAGCACACAGCCCGACCATCAGTCAAGGACGACCGCGGCACAGAGACCGGATCTTGGCGTAGAGCGACCATGGCACACAGCCCGGCCCTGGCGAAGGGCGACCGCAGAAAACAGACCAGACCTTGGCGTAGGGTGACGGCAGCACACATCCCGAATCTCAGTGAAGGGCGACGGCGGCACACAGCCCGGAAATCTGCAAGGTGATCACGGTAGAGAGCCTGGAAATTGTCTCTAATCAACCGTGGAACACACCCAGGACCTCGGCACAGGGCGACCGTGGCACAGAGGCTGGACCTCGGTGCAGGGCAACCGCGGCACACATCACAGACATTGGCACAAGGCGACCACGGCACACAGCCCAAACCTCATTGAAGGGTGACCATGGCACACATCCCAGAACCGACGCAGGGCGACCGTGGCACACAGCACGGACCTCGGCAGATGGCGACCACGTCACACAACCCAGAACTCGGCGCAGAGCAACCCTGCACAGAGCCCGGAACTCATCGCTAGCCAACCGCGGAACACATCCTGGACCTTGGTACAGGGTGACCGCGGCACACAGCTCAGACCTTGGCGCAGGGCGACTGCAGCACAGAGCCCGGACCTCGTCACTAGCCGACTGCAGAACACAGCCCAGACCTCGGCTCAAGGCAACCGCGGCCCACAGGCCGGACTTCGGTGCAGGGCAACTGCAGAATGTATCCCGGACATTGGTGTAGGTCGACCATGGCACACAGCTGGGAGCTCGGCGCAATGCGACCACGGGACCCAGCCTTAACTTCAGTGATGGGCAAATGCGGCATAGAGCCTGGACCTCATCGCTAGCCGACCACCAAACACGCCCGGACCTCGGTGCAGGGCGACCGTGGCACACAAGCTAGACCTAGGTGCAGGGCGACCGTGGCACATATCACGGACATCGGAGCAAGGCGATCGCGGCACACAGCACGAAACTCAGTGAAGGGTGACCGCGGCAAACATCCCAGATCAAGACACAGGGCGATCCTGGCACACAGCACGGACCTCGGTAGATGGCGATCGCGTGAAACAGCCCGGACCTCAGTGAAGAGCAACCGTGGCACAGAGCCCAGAACACAGCGCTAGCCAAGCGTGGAACACAGGCCGGACCTCGGTACAGGGCGACCGCAGCACACAGGCCGAACCTTGGCACAGGGCGTCCAGGGCACACAGGCCGCACCTCGGCACAAGGCTTCCGTGGCACACAGCCCGAACCTCAGTGAAGGGTGAGCGCAGCACACAGCCCGGAACTGGTTGCTAGCCAACAGCGGAAAACAGTCCGGACCTCGGCGCAGGGCATATGCGGCACACCGTCCGGACCTAGGCACATGGCAACCACGGCACACAGTCCGGGTCTCGGCGCATGGCGACCATGGCACACAGCCTGAAATTCAGTGAAGGGCGACCGCGACACACAGCCTGGAACTCGTCACTAGCCAACTGCGGAAAACAGCCCGGACCTCGGCTCATGGCTACTGGGTTACAGAAGCGAAACCTTGGCCAAGGGCATCCGCGGCACACATCCCGGACATCGGCGTAGGTGTACCGTGGGACACATCCCAAACCTCAGTGAAGGGCGACCTCGACACACATTCCGGAACTCGACGCAGGGGGAACCTGGCACACTGCATGGACCTCGGCAGTTGGCGACCGCTGCACACACTGTGGCACTGGTGCAGAGCAAATGTGGCACAGAGCCCGGAACTCATCACTAGCCAACTGCGGAACACTGCGCGGACCTCAGCGCAGGGCGACCAGGGCACAAAGCCCAGACCTCGGTGCAGGGCGAATGAGGAACACAGCCCGAATCTCAGCTCAGAGTGACCGTAGCACACAGGCCAGACCTCAGCACAGGGCAACCACCGCACACATCCCGGACATCGGCGTAGTTTGACTGCGGCACATGGCCCGAAACTCAGTGAAGGGCGACCGTGGCAAGCATCCCGCACCTCGATGCAGGGCGACACTGTCATACAGCACAGACCTCGGCAGATGGCGACTGCATCACATAGCCCCGACCTCCGCGAAGAGTGACCACCGGACAGAGCCCGGAACTCATTGCTAGCCGACCTCCAAACACAGCCCGGATCACAGCACAGGGTGACCGGGCGCACAGGCCGGACCTCGGTGCAGGGTGACAGCGGCAAACAGCCCGGACCTCAGCGCATGGTGACAATGGCACACAGCCCGAACCTCAGTGAAGGGCGACCTCGGCACAAAGCCCGGAGCTGGGCACACAGCGACCGCGGCAGAGCATGGAACTCGTCGCTAGCTGACCACAGAACACAGACCAGAACTCAGTGAAGGGCGATTGCGGCACACAGCCCAGAAATCTGCGCAGGGCGAGGCAGCACAGATCCTGGAACTAGTCGCTAGCCGACCACAGAACAAAGCCCGGAATTCAGTGTAGGGTGACCGCGGCACACAGGCTGGATCTAGGCGCAGGGCGACTGTGGCACACAGCACAGATATCGCCTAAGGCGACCGCAGCACACAGCCCAAACATCAGTGAAGGGTGACCGTGGCACACATCCCAGACTTCGATGCAGGGCCACCCTGGCACACATCACAGACCTCTGCAGATGGCGACAGTGGCACACACCCAGGACCTCGGCGCAGAGCAAGCGCAGCACACAGGCCAGATATCGAAGCAGGGCTACTGCAGCACACAGCCTGGACTTCGGCGCAGGGTGACCACGGCACACACCCTGAAACTCAGTGAAGGGCAATCGCGGAACACAGCCTGGACCTCGACCTATGGCGACACTGGCTCACAGCATGATATTCAGCAGATGGCGAATGCAATACACACACCGGACCTCGGCGCAGAGCAACCGTGGCACAGAGCACGGAACTCATCACTAGCCAACTGCAGAACAAAGACCGGACCTCGGCACATGGCAACTATGCCACACAGTCCGAACCTCAGTGAAGGGCGACCACGGCACACAGTCCAGACCTTGGCGCAGGGTAAACCTGGCACACAGCACGGACCTCAGCAGATGGCGACCATGGGACATAGCCTGGATCTTGGCACACAGCGACCACGGCAGAACCCGGAAAACGTCGCTAGCCGACCAAAGAACAC
Source organism: Neotragus pygmaeus (assembly GCA_006410875.1). Lineage (NCBI taxonomy): Eukaryota > Metazoa > Chordata > Mammalia > Artiodactyla > Bovidae > Neotragus > Neotragus pygmaeus. Next base: position 3,157 of record SJYV01008507.1, on the reverse strand, counting down.
AGCCCAGAATTCAGTGAAGGGCGACCATGGCAGTCAGTTTGGAAATCTGCGCAGGGCAAAGGCGGCACTGAACCCGGAACTCATCGCTTGCCGACCACGAAACATAGCCCGGACTTCGGTGCAGGGCGACCGCGGCACACAGGCTGGACATAGGCACAGGGTGACCGTGGCACACAGCCCGAACCTCAGTGAAGGGCGACCGCAGAACACAGCCTGGAACTCGTCACTAGCAAACTGCAGAACACAGCCTGGACCTTGGCACAAGACCACCGCGACACAAAGCCCGGACCTCGGCACAGGGCAACTATGGCACTCAACCCGGACTTAGGTGCAGGGCCACCATGGACACACCCCAGACCTCGGCGCAGGGTGACCGCGGCACACAGCCCAAAACTCAGAGAAGGGCGACCGTGGCACACAGTACCGACCTTGGCGCAGGGTGACCCTGGCACACAGCACGGACCTCAGCAGATGGAGCCAGCAGCACACAGCCTGGATCTCGGCACAAAGCAACCATGGCAGAGCCCAGAAATCATCGCTAGCCGACCACGGAACACAGCCATGAACTCAGTGAAGGGTGACAGTGGCACTCAGTCTGGAAATCTGCGCACGGTGAAAGTGACACTGATCCCAGAAATCGTTGCTTACCGACCACGAAACACAGCCTGGACTTCAGTGCAGGGTGACCGCNAGTGAAGGGTGACAGTGGCACTCAGTCTGGAAATCTGCGCACGGTGAAAGTGACACTGATCCCAGAAATCGTTGCTTACCGACCACGAAACACAGCCTGGACTTCAGTGCAGGGTGACCGCAGCACACAGGCTGGACAGAGGCACAGGGTGACCGTGGCACACATCACGGACATCGTCGCAATGTGACCGCGGCACACATCCCAAACCTCAGTGAAAGGCGACAGAGGCACACATCCCGGACCACGATGCAGGGCCTCCCTGGCACACAGCACGGACCTTGGCAGATGGCGATCATGGCACACACCCCAAACCTCAGCGTAGAGTGACCGCGGCCCACAGCCTGCTCCTCGGTGCAGAGCAAACCCGGCACAAACCCCAGAACTCGTCGCTAGCCAACGGCGGAACACAGCCTGGACCTCGGCGCAGGGCGACCACAGCACACAGCCTGAACCTCAGTGCAGGTTTACCGCGGCACACCGCCCGGACTCATTGCTAGCTGACAGCAGAACACAACTCGGACCTCGGCACAGGGCGACCACGGCACACAGACTGAACCTCAGTGCAGGTTTACCACGGCACACCGCCCGGACTCATTGCTAGCTGACAGCAGAACACACCTCGGACCTCGGCACAGGGCGACCACGGCACACAGCCCGGAACTCAGAGCAGGGTGACCATGGCACACAGCACGGACCTCGGTGCAGGGCAACCATGGCACACAGCATGGATCTCGNCGGCACACCGCCCGGACTCATTGCTAGCTGACAGCAGAACACACCTCGGACCTCGGCACAGGGCGACCACGGCACACAGCCCGGAACTCAGAGCAGGGTGACCATGGCACACAGCACGGACCTCGGTGCAGGGCAACCATGGCACACAGCATGGATCTCGGCAGATGGCGACCGCCACACACACCCCAGCCCTGACGCAAAGGAACCGCGACACAGAGCACAAACTCGTCACTAGCCAACCGCGGATCACAGCCCGCTCCTCGGTGCAGGGCGACCACGGCACACAGACCAGATCTCGGCTCAGGGAGACCATGGCACACAGCCCGGACCTCAGCGCAGGGTGATCGCGGCACACAGCCCGAACCTCAGTGAAGGTCGACCGTGGCACACAGCCCAGAACTCGTCACTAGCTGACCGTGGAACACAGCCCGGACCTCGGCTCAGGGCAACTGCGGCACACAGGCCGTACTTTGGAGCAGGTCAACTGCAGAACACATCCCGGACATCACCGTAGGATGACCACAGCACACAGTCAGAACCTCAGTGAAGGGCGACCACAGCACACATCTCGGACATTGATGCTAGGCGACTGCAGCACATAGCCCGGACCTCGGCACAGGGCGACTGCGACAAACAGGCCGGAACTCGGCACAGGGCGATCGCGGCACACAGCACGGATCTCGGCGCAAGGCGACTGTGGCACACAGTCCAAACCTCAGTGATGGGCGACCACGGCACACAGCGCAGACTTCGTTGCTAGCCGACTGCGGAACAAGCCCGGAGCTAGGTGCAGGTTTACTGCGACACACAGTCAGAACCTTGTTGCAAGGAGACCGCGGCTCACAGCCCGGACCTCGGAAGATGGCGAACACGGCAAACACCCCGGACCTCAGTGTAGAGCTACCGCAGCACACAGCACGGCCCTGGCACAGGGCAACAGCGGCACACAGCCTGGACTTCAGTGCAGGGTGATCGCAGAACACAGCCCAAACCTCAGTGAAGGGCGACCGCTGCACAAAGCCCAGAACTTCTCGCTAGCCGACCGTGGAACACAGCCTGGAAATCAGTGCAGGGTGACCGCGGCTCACAGCCTGGACCTCCATGCAGGGCGACCTTGGCACACAGCACGGATCTCGGCAAATGGCGACTGCATCACACAGCCCGGATCTCAGCAGATGGCGACCGCGTCACACAGGCTGGACCTCGGTGCAGGGCAACTGCCGCACACATACTAGACATCACCGTAGGTCAAACACGGAACACAGCCTGAAGCTCAGTGTAGGGCAAGCACGGCATACATCCTGGAAGTTGACGCAGGGTGACCCTGGCACACAGCACGGACCTAGGCAGATGGTGACCGCGTCTTAAGCCCAGACCTTGGTGCAGAGCAACCACGGCACAGAGGCTGGAACTCATCCCTAGCCAACCGCAGAACACACCTGGGAACTTGGCACAGGGCGACTGTGGCACACAGGCCGGACTTCGGTGCAGGGCACCGTGGCACACATCACAGTTATTGGTGCAAGGCGACCATGGAACACATCCTGAAACTCAGTGAAGGGTGACCATGGCACACATCCTGGAACCAATGCAGGGCGATCCTGGCACACAGCACGGACTTCGGCAGATGGCAACCACGTAACACAGCCCAGAACTCGGCGCAGAGCAACTGCGGCACAGAGCCCAGAACCCATTGCTAGCCAATCGCGGAACACATCCTGGATCTCAGTA
>SJYV01008506.1:0-10018 GCA_006410875.1 Neotragus pygmaeus | reverse complement strand
GACTAAAGCTGTGCTTTGACTCAGTGCTATGATGACAATCTTTGGATCATTTACTATCAGCGTGATCTTGGGCAAGTGGCTTAACTTCTCTGTGCCTTAATTTTCTCAGTAAATAGAGTCAATAGTGCCACCTCTGTAAACATTATGAAGATTTTTAATGAATTAATTTATGGAAGTGCATCACACAGTGCTGGGAACATAGTAGGTGCAGTGTAAATGTTGGCTTTTATTCACATTAGATATGACCCAATTCAATCTATTAAAAAAAATTTTTTTTAACTTATTTGGCTGTTCTGTGTTTTAGTTGTAGCATGCAGGATCTTCAGTCTTCATTGAGGCATGCAAGATCTTATAGTTGCGGCATGTGGGATCTAGTTCCCTGACCAGGGATCAAAGTGGGGCCCCTTGCATTGGGAGCAGAGAGTCTTAGCTGCTGGACCACCAGGGAGTCTTCAGTCTTCTTACTTTAAACTTATGGAAGCTGGGGCCAATGATGTACTATTAAATTCATGTGGGGTTTTTGGTTCTTGCTTTACTCTCCTCAATTCACAAATNGGCCCCTTGCATTGGGAGCAGAGAGTCTTAGCTGCTGGACCACCAGGGAGTCTTCAGTCTTCTTACTTTAAACTTATGGAAGCTGGGGCCAATGATGTACTATTAAATTCATGTGGGGTTTTTGGTTCTTGCTTTACTCTCCTCAATTCACAAATAATTCACTGATAATAGCATTCTATGACTAAAACTCACATTCCTATCTGCCCATAAGATATTTTTAAAGATATGAGTTTTAAAGATATTAGTCAAATACAAAACAAAATGATGGGATGCTAACCCCTATTCATTAAAATGTTCTCAGAGTCAGTGAAGAGCTTACAATCTGGTGACAGAATGTGTATATGATAAGACAGGCTATATAATACTTCAGAATGTGTATGTGATAAGACAGGCTTCGTCTTCTGAAATTTGAAAGTACCCTTCACTGCTTTGGTTTATAAAAACATGTAGAGGGAAAGAATTGCTTAACACTTAACACTTAATCACTTCTCAGAGGGAACCAAGAGAAGCCAAGAGTAGTCTGGAGCAGTAAAAATGGGAAAAGTTTTCTCCACTTAGATATCTTACACTATGGAAATATAGAGCCCACTATACACGGGCTCCCACTAAAATGTGAGCTCTGTGTTTTGTCTAATACTGCATCCCCAGTGCTTAGAACAGCACCTGACACTAAGGGATGCACGGTCAATGCTTAATGAGTAAATAAATCATTCAGACTAGTTAGGGAAAAGCAGTCCACATGAAAAAAGGACACTGGATCTGTTGTTAAGTGTAACGTGCTATAATTCAAGATAGAACAGCGTAAACTGCTGGTAGGGCAAAGACCAGATCAAATCCTCTCAGCACTTTGCCTCCAGTACCCAGCCCAGTGAGTGCTTGGTAAAGACATGTTGAATAGATGTTGGCTGAATAAATGTCAAATAAGTATTTCCAGGAGACTTCATTTTTCAATAAATTACAATGACTTGAAGTAAATCTCAGTTATTTTTACGTAATGGGTGTTTAACTTGACTACAACCTATTTATCCTATACATTATCTTATCACAAAGATCTGACCAAATATGAGTTTCTTCCAGCCAGTTCAGTCCCAATGGTCACAAATTCCAAGTTAGCAGAATCTAAATCATCACAAAGATACTGGAAAGAAAAGATTTAACTTAGCTTCACAAAACTCAGTGGAAACACATGTATACCCATACATATGTATAAAAAACTGAAGTCATGGGAGTTCCCTGGTGGGTCCAACTAGGATTCAGAGCTTTCACTGCTGTGGCCCAAGTTCAATCCCTTGTCAGGGAACTGAGATCCCACAAGTTTGGTGGTGCAGCCAAAAAACAAAACAAAAAGAAAAAAAACCTGAAGTCCTACAGCATTTTTCGTTCTATTTCTTCACCTTGTTTAGACAGTGAAAGAGGAAAGGATTATTTTCATCATTGATGAGGGCCAGTTTATCGATTCAGCCTCCTGGACCTTTATGGAAAACCTTATCCGATCTGTTCCCATCTTCATCATCATGTCCCTGTCTCCCTTTGTCAACACACCCTGTGCAGCTGCCAGTGCCATAATGAAGAACAGGAACACCACCTATGTCACCCTTGGGCCTGTGCAGCCTAAGGACATCCTCAACAAAGTCTGCCTAGACCTCAGTGTCAGGGGCATCCCTAAAGAACTGGACACGTGAGTAACCCATTTATTCTAAGGCCTTGACAGCTGCACTTATTCACCAGGTCCAAACTTCATCAGATCCCTTAGGTTGTGTCTGAAAGCACCCATTTCAGTATTCTTGGTGGTCCCGCCTTTCACAGGGGCCATTGAACGTGCTTGGTAGGATGGATGCTGCTCACCTTTTCTTTTTATGGTCCCTGTTACATCATGTTCAACTTTGCTTAGAGGCATGAGTTTTGTTTCCCTTTCATCAAGCTGGGATTAGGTACACTCAACTCTACCATACAGTGACTAAGGTCACAGTCATGGGCAAGTGACATGAAAGGTGAATTGGTAAACATTGAAGACCACAACCCACAGCTGAGCCAGGCCTTAGTCACCAGTAATAACATGGTCTGGTACTGGTGTTCCTTTTCATGGTAGATGTTGATATCTTCTCAGTGACTCCTCTACTGGGTCTTATAGACCACAGTCTCCTTAACAACATAGGCAATGCCCCTTCCTTAGCTGTCTGTTTACAACTCATCATGGTGCAGGTTCTTTATAATGAGGTTATCTTGTTTCTGGAAGAGCATGTCTCAGACACCAGGCATGAATCTACCATGTTCTCTCCCTTTGACTCCCTGTCTCTCCCTCTTTATCTCTGTATTTATTTATTTAATATGTATGTATTTATTATGTATATGCATTACCTTTTGATCTAGCCTTCCTAATTCTAGGACTGTGTCTCAAAGATATACTTATAGGGAACTATACTCAAAATTTTGTAGTAACCTATAAGGAAAAAGAATCTGAACATATATATAACACAGTTACATGTATATGTGTGTGTGTATATATATATATATATATAAAATCACTTTGCTGTATACCTGAAAATAATACAACATTGTATATATACTGACAAAAATATGAAGTGACATATGGACATGGTTTTTATTGAGGCATTATTTATACTAGTAAAAGACAGAAAACAATCCAAATGTCCATCTCTAAGAGGACAGTTAGAGTAAAGTAGGATGCATCCACAAAATGGAGCCCTACATAGCTACAAAAAGAAATAAGAAAGTTCTACTGACATAGAGGGATGATACATTACTGAGGGAAAAACAAGGGGAAGCCTAGTGTACAGTATGTACAAAGTGCTGTTTTTTAATCTAAGGAAGGGGGTGAAATATATATGTGCATTTTCTATCATTTTTCAAAGAAATCTTGAAAAGATAAGCCAGAAACTAATTTAAATGGTTACTTATAAGGTGAGGTAGGGAAGCAAGACTGAGGGTGTACCTTATTACATAGTTCTGAATTTGGAAAGATTTAAATGTTTTATGTAATTTTCAAAAATGAAAAAAAAAAAAAAGCAAAGGCAATCCCTAAAAATGGAAAACAAACCAAAACAAATGGAGAAAGAAATGTGATTATTTTTGAGTGATTGAGAAGACTCAAATATTTTTCCTTCCTAAAAGACAGTTCTTTGATATAAATAGGTTGCCTCGTTTTCACTACAGGTATCTGGCAGAGGGAAGCTGTGGAATTCCATTTTACTGTGAAGAATTGCTTAAAAACCTAGACCATCACAGGGTACTTGTTTTCCAAGCAATGGAGTCTGAGGAAAAGACAAATGTGACCTGGAATAACCTGTTCAGTAAGTCCTGTAATGATGGTTCTTTCTCTCACTCCTTCTGAAGAGAGGGTGGCAAGAGTAGGCTTTTCCATAGGCTTCTTCCTAAAAGGGTTTGAGGAGGCAGTGAATGTTGGACTTGATATCCCAGATTGTGAGAGAACTTAACATTGCCTGGGACTCACTGAACTGAGAGGAAGAATGTAGACCTGTAATCGAAATGAAAGAACGGAGAATCTTAAAGCCCAGAATCAGAACTGGTGAGGGATGTGGATGTTATCAGGGAAAAAGAATAACTTGTTTTCCAGAGGTAAAATGATTATCTCCAAGTGAATTTTCAACAAGGTTTTCATGGTACTGAGACATGCAGAAGGGTGAACTTTGAGATAATGGCACAAAGAGGCCAGGTGGAATTTTTAAGAAGAAAATGGTTTTGTTGAAGGGANCAGAGGTAAAATGATTATCTCCAAGTGAATTTTCAACAAGGTTTTCATGGTACTGAGACATGCAGAAGGGTGAACTTTGAGATAATGGCACAAAGAGGCCAGGTGGAATTTTTAAGAAGAAAATGGTTTTGTTGAAGGGAGAAGGGTTGGGGTTGGGAAAAGGGGTACAGATGCAAGCTGGGGTGTAGATGATTAGGATTACTGTGAACGATAGGAAAATGTCTTGGGTGGGTATGCTAGTTATTCAGGGAGGTGGCAGTGATAAGGAGAAAAAATAATATGCTAGCAAAAAAGAAAGGAAGGAACCATATTTAGAAGAAAGGAAGAAACTATATTTAGACACAAAGGTTTAAGAGATAGCATTTATGCTATGAAAAAAGAGAACAGTGCAATCAAAAGAAAATTTTAGCTTTGAAGTTAGGAGTCCAGATTTCAGTTCTCCATATGACATTTAATAGCTGATATTTAGGGATTAGTCACAACCTTTATTGCCAGCTACCTGCTCTATAATGTAGAATAAAGGAACTCAAATCTTTTCTCATTTATTCACTCAACAAAGGTCTACTGAGCACCTTTCCTGTGTCTTACACCACAGTAGGTATTCTGGGGATCTCTTTGAATATAAACAAAGTGACTGAATACAATGATACTTTGTTGCCTCGTTGAGTTTCTTTAATTAAACTTTTTGAGGTGATCATAAATTTACATACAGCTATAACAAGTATTGGGTTGGCCAAAAATCTCATGTGGGCTTCTCCATAAGGTGTTATGAGAAAACTCAAATGAACTTTTTGGCTAAAACAATAATATGGAGAGATTCTATTAATATATACCTTTTACCTGGTTTTCCCCCATAGTAACATCAGCAAAACTCTACAGTATAATATCACAACCAGTATATTAATATTGATACAGTCAAGATACATAATATTTTCATCACCACGAGGATCCCTCGTGTTGCCGTTATAGCCAGTCCACTTCTCTCCCACCCATACTTCCTTCCCTGGTAATCACTAATCAATTCTTCATATCTATAATTTTGTGACTTTAAGGAATTTTTATAAATGGACTAATACAATATATGTAATCTTTTGAGGTTGTTTTTTACTCAGCATAACTCTGAAGATTATCTGGGTTGTTGTGTGTATCGATAGTTTGGTCTTAGTGGTTGCTGAATAGTGTTCCATGGTATGGACATACCATAGGTTGTTTAGCCACTCACCTGTTGGAGGACACCTGGGCTGTATACAAAAAAAAGAACGCTAAAGAACACTATTGAGTCAACTGACGACACTGGAATATGAACAGTAAAAGATGATAAGTATATTCTACTTATGTAAGAGAATTGTTATTCTTGGGGAATTCAGAGTAAAGTATTTGGGAGTAAAAGGGCATAATTTATGTGACTTAATACTCAAATGAAATGCTTCTGAAAAATATGTACATAGAGAACAAAGGGTATAGCAAATGGGGCAAAACGTTAACAATAGATGAATTTGAATAAAGATTAATAGTGTTATTCTTACAACTTTTGATAAATTTGACACTTACCAAATAAACAAATTTTTTTAAAAACCAAACAACTTTTAGTGGTTTCCTATTGAGTTTACAATGAAATCTAAACTCCCTACCTTAGACTGGAGATCCCTGTGGGAGCTGCCTTCCACCCTCTCTGTGGTCTCACCAACATTCTGAAATATGCTCCAGCCACATTTCTGCTCTTCTAACACCCTGAGCTCCTGGTTGCTCCCTCTCCTCAGATGTTTTGCATACCTACTTCCTCTTGCCCTTATCTCAGGTATTATCTCTTCACAATCACTTTCACTGACCATGGCTTGCTTAAAGAAGACCTTCCCTACTCTGAGCTTTTTCATTAGTCTCTATCACTGTCTTTCTTTCTTTCACAAAACTGAGTCACATTATGAGGTTATCCTATTAATTTATTTATCTGTTGGTTATTATTTGTCTTCCACGGTGAGAATGTCAGCTCCCTGAGGCAGGAAGTCTTATATACTGAATCTCCAGTCCTAGGATGGCCTGTACCTAAAGGTCTTGTACCTAGAGTGATAAAAGAATGGTCATCACAGTGCTAGGTCCTGGAAAGGGAAATTAAAAAGCGTAGAAGAGCGTGGATCAAGTCGTGTTCTTTATATATTTTTGGCTCTGTGGCTTATAAGATCTCAATTCCTTGACCAGGAGTTGAACCCGAGCTACAGTAGTGAAAATGCTGAATCCTAACCACTAGACTTACCAGGGGACTCCCTGTCAAGTCAAATTCTTCATCCCTATTCTCCTACCCCTGTGACCCACGCACACCTGGTCCCTTTTCTGGTATGCTATCCTTCATTTGCTGCCCCGATCCTGAACTCTTCCTTTGCCCGACTTGCCTCGCTGACCAGTCCTCAGATTGGCTCCTGCCCCGGGTCTATGTTCTGAGGAGGGGATTCTTCAAATTCCATCCTCAACCTTTCTCTTTGCTAACTCAGGACTCTCTCTCCACTTGTTTTCAGCTTTTCATTTTTTCCAACCTTCTATGTGTAAAGTGCACATGTGAGTGAGTATGTGTGTGTGTGTGTGTACATAATATCCAACCTTAATTTCACTCTTAATTCCAGACCCATATTTCCAATTGCCCATTGGACTTTCCTATACATCCCGCCAAACTCAACAAATATAAAATGTAATGCATTAGCTCCCTCTCATACTGCATCTCCTTTTGTATTTCCCAGCTTGATTATTGGCAACACTCATGTTTCTCTCACCTCCATCACTATCTTGCCTAGGTCTCGTTTTCTCAATATCATTAGTATTCTTTGCATTATCACTTGCATAATCCTACCCATCTTCACTTCCTGATATTCCATTGTCATAGTTGGAATTCCATTGGAATTCCACAGTCACATTCCATTGACTAGGAAAGTCACACACACCTTCCTAGTCTCTTGTCTGTCCTCACTGCTTCCAGTGTTATCTTCCTAAAAACAGTTGGTTGGATCACTACTGTCCAAGTTGGGATATTTCCCCATTGTCTATGGAATAAAGTCCATAGAATAAACTTCATATGGAATAAACTTCATAGTGTAGTATTGAATGCACTGCATACTCTGCTTGCAAACTTTCTAAGTACATACATCTCCTACAGTAAGTAGCACTGCAGCACTTCACCCACTGTGGTTTAGTCACACTGGCCTCTTTACATTTCCCTAAATTGCAAAGTGCTCACGGCTTCTGTGCTTTTGCATTGATCACCCTTCTATTTTCTACTTGGAATATCCCTTCATTCTTTAAGGTTCGACCGAAATATTTCTTCCTCTATGAAGCCTTCCTGAATCTACTGACTGAATTAGTTGTCCTTTGTTCTCTTTTCCTCTTTGCTCTTTAGCTCTTAAGTCACTTTTCCTGTATTGTGATTAATTACCTAAATATCAGTTTCCATAAATTTTAAGATCCTTGAGGGCTAAAAGCATGCATCAGCTACATTTATAGCCTTCACAGGTTCTGTTGCATAAAAAGTCTATACTGTGTTATGAACTCTCCAACACTTACCATCTGCGCCTACTCGTTTAGCACTTGTTTACTGTCTGGCTATCTGACTTCTGTGTATATACCTTTCTTTCCAGGAGTTCAGGAACTTAGTTATGGTCACCCTCATATTTCCACATTGCCTATCTCAGTGTCTTGTATGTGGTGACCCAAGGACGAAACAGTAGATAAAACCAAGGAGGGTCCTGGAAGGCAGGAATGGAAAAACCATACCCTATTATCCTTCTCTCCCCTATGTTGTAACTATCAACAGATTTCAGGTCTTCCTAAGCATAACCTGTCTCCTCTCCTACCCCATAGGGAGAAGATATTTGCCTTACTCTTCCAACCCCCACCCAGTTTATGTGCCTCATTCAATCAGCAAATGACCTGCAAGACCCCTATCCCACTCCTTGTACCCTGGGTATGAAAGTGAACTGAGGACCCCTATTCAATGTCAGTTCTCCCTTGAGCTGGCCTGCTGTTCTAACAGCTTCTCCCACTGTAATAAACTTTATTTCCCTCTCATTCTATCTCATGTCTGGAAATTCTTTTCCAACCTGTGCCCAGACCATGACATTGCAACTCAAGTGTTAAAATGACTGGAGGGACAAATAAGTAATAAATTTTGGAGTGCCAAGAGAAGAAATTATTATGCAAGTTTATATTCAAACTTCATTTTTAATATCTTTCTTTTATTAAAAAATGAGTTCTTAAAAAAATTTTAAATTTATTTTTGGCTACACTCAGTCTTTCCTGCTTTGTGCAGGCTTTCTCTTGTTGTGGCAAGTGGGGCTGCTAAGTTGTGGTTTGTGGGCTTCTCGTTGTGGTGGCTTTTCTTGTTGCAGCACTCAGAGTCTAGAGTACAGGCTCAGTAGTCTGGCAAGCGGGCTTAGTTGCTCCAAGGTATGTGGTATCTTAGTTCCCAGACCAGAGATCAAACCCATGTTCCCTGCATTGGTAGGTGGAGTCTTAACCATTGCACCACCAAGGAAGTCCCTAATATCTCTTTCTGACAATAACCAATCTTAAGTAGAGTATAGTCCTCTACAGAATGCGCTTGCCTCTGGGTGTGGGTATTTCAGTGTGCATACAAGTATATTCTGTAAGTATACATATAAGTATATCGTATATAGTATGTATGGGCTTCCAAGGTGGTGCTAGTGGTCAAGAACCTGCCTGCCAACGTAAGAGACATGAGACACCAGTTCTATCCTTGGGTCATGAAGATCCCCTGGAGAAGGGCACAGCAACGCTTGCCTGGAGAATCTTCAGGGATAGAGGAGCCTAGTGGGCTGTGGTCTATACGGTTGCAAAGAGTCAGACATGACTGAAGTGATTTAGCATGCATGCACATATAGTAAGTATAAACTGTAAGATACATCCTGATAATCTTTGAATCAAATTTTTGTAAAACTACATGTATTATGGAAGACATTCAGTTGTTATTACCGATCATTTTTTTCTTGGGCAGGGGAGGGAAAGAAAAACATGTTTTGAGTAAATTTTGATTTTCATATATCAGCTTTACTTAAAACAGTATTCCAGAATACTTTAGGGGCTGACACACATCTCTGCCTGCTCATTCTCATGTGAGACCCATCTCTAAGTTTATTGGAAAACCCAGATAATAATAGCACAATGACTCTCAACTTTTCTTCCCTTATACCTCTCTACAGAGAACTTTGCTAAGCCAACAGAGGACTTAAAAAGGTTTACTTTCAGTGTTGAGGAGGAAAATGAAGAAGTCTGTAACCTCGCTAGTGGTGTCAGATTGAAAAACTTGTCACCACCAGCATCATTAAAAGGTAAAGAAAATGTGACCTGGTGTTCATTTTCTTTTTTTATTTATTTTTAATTATTATTATTATTATTTTTACTTTACAATACTGTATTGGTTTTGCCATACATTGACGTGAATCCATCTCAGGTGTACATGAGTTCCCAACCTGAACCCCCCTCCCACCTCCCTCCCCACATCGTCTCTCTGGGTCATCGCAGTGCACCAGCTCCAAGCATCCTGTATACTGTATCAAACCAAGACTAGCGATTCTTTTCTTACATGATACTATACATGTTTCAATGCCATTATCCCATATCTTCCTACCCTCTCCCTCTCCCACAGAGTCCAAAAGTCTGTTTTTTACATCTGTGTCTCTTTTGCTGTCTCGCATACAGGGTTATCATTACCATCTTTCTAAATTCCAT
>SJYV01008503.1:5029-25777 GCA_006410875.1 Neotragus pygmaeus | reverse complement strand
TATATCAGCTGAAATTTATATATCAATTCTCTTGTCTTTTGAAATATAGATTTCTAAATATTAGCAACTTTTTCTGATTCTAAGAATATTTGTTCATTATAGAAAATTTGAAAAAAGTACAAAAGAAAAAAATTAAAACCCATCATTATCCTACCATCCAAAGATGATCACTATTGCAATAGCACTTTGATAATTTCCTTCCAGAGCTTATGTGTCGGCATATACACACCCCCACACACATATTTTACTTTTTTAATATTTTGGTGGCTCAGACAATAAAAAAATCTGCCTGCATTGTGGGAGACCCAGGTTCGACCCCTGGGTCAGGAAGATCCCCTGGAGAAGGGAATGGCAACCCACTCTAGTATTCTTGTTTGGAGAATTCCATCAACAGAGGAGCCTGGCAGGCTATAGTCTATGGGGTCGCAGAGTCGGATACAACCAAGTGACCTTCATGTCACTTAAGTCTTTAACAGTCTTTTTTTTTTAAGTTTTTTTGATGTGACCATTTTTAAAGCCTTTACTGAATTTGCTGCAACACTGCTTCTTGTTTATGTTTGGTTTTTCAGCTGTGAGGCCTGCAGGATCTTAGCTCCCCGACCAGGATCACACCTGCGCCCTCTGCACTGGAAGGTGAAGTCTTAATCACTGGGCTGCCAGGAAAGCCCCCACACACGTATTTTTTAAAACAAGTTAAGACTACATTCAAAGCTTAGTTTTTATCTATTTTTTTCACTCTTCTCTTATCAGTATTTTTGCATGTCATTAAATGTTAAAATATGGTTTTTAAATTGGTCATTTGTTTCCAAATTTTGTCATTATAAATTCTACTGTAAGTAACTCAGCTTAATTTGTTACACAAGGAAATTAAGGCTCATTTCTTAATAAAACTGAAAAAGAGAAATAAGTATTGCTGTGATGCGCACAAACGCTTGCTCTCTCTGGATAAACAGGAATAGCTGCCTGGTAAGGTTGGCAGGTGTGTGTTTTAAGAGTTTAAGACACTGGGAGGTTGCTTCATTTTATAATTCAATCAACAGCCTATAAGTGATCTTCTTTCATCACACTGCGATAGCAATGAAAATTTTGCTTTCAGTTAATTTAAATATTCCATTTACAATCTGCTTTTATTTGATTAGAAATAAGGTTAAACTTTAAACTTACCAGTTTTATGTTTAGACATCTGCCCTAAAACTACCTGAAGATTTTCTTCCTCTTTTTCAATTTCTTGCTTTATAAGTGAAAGTTGATTTTTTTTCTCACTGATCTGGACATTCAGTTCTCCTTTCTGAAAACTCAGTTCTTCCAGAAGACCTTTTAGTTCCTATGCAAAGAAAAAAAGAAAAAATTCAACTCACCTCTACCAAGTCATGAATAGAAAATACTTAAAAATCAATTCTGTTATTAACTGTCTCACATATAAATTCTCATTTGAAAACAAGCTCATCTTTGTGTTTTACATTAAGAATAGCACTGTATTTACACTAACATATTTTAGTATAATAGAAGTAAAAAAGTAATATAATATCTTCACTTAAAATGTATATGCAATTATTACTATGGGCAAGGCTGTGTGTCACAGAGAAAAGGCTGGTTCAGGTCCATCTCCTGCCCTCCAGGGGCTGTTAGCACTTTTTGGGGAAGCAAAGCGGGGAACAGAAACATGATCAAGAAGGGCTAAGGCTCTGCAGGAAACTCGAGAGTGCTACCAACTCAGAAGCAAGATGAATCGCTTCTAGNGTTCAGGTCCATCTCCTGCCCTCCAGGGGCTGTTAGCACTTTTTGGGGAAGCAAAGCGGGGAACAGAAACATGATCAAGAAGGGCTAAGGCTCTGCAGGAAACTCGAGAGTGCTACCAACTCAGAAGCAAGATGAATCGCTTCTAGGAAAAGTTGGGGAAGTCCCTTAGTGGCGTGAGGCTGAACTATGCAAACTAGGTCAGATCTGGGCATTCCCAGCAAGGAAAGTCCTGAAGAAACAGCATGAGAAACACAGGGGCAGAAGACTTCAGGCACGTCCAGAAAGCATGGAGGGCCAGTGGCACACGACAGCCCCAGCAGCTCGAGACCAGCAGGCTGGCGGGGCGGGCGGCGAGGCTTGGGGCCCCAGCAGCTTGAGACCAGCAGGCTGGCGGGGCGGGCGGCGAGGCTCGGGGATTCATGTCTGCATCTTGGGGGGATCGACGGAAACATCTGGAAATAAATCTACAGAACTGCAGGGCTCTTAGAAAGTCCTGAGAGACACACCCTGATGTGGCTGCACTTCTCCGTGACCTCGGTCTCCCCCAGCCTCAGCGCTTCCTGGAGGTCAGCTCTGGCCTGGACCATGCTTCCCTGGAGGAGATGCAGCTCCTCTTTCTTATGCCCCAACTGTCTGTCCAAGATTGCCATCTCCTGCTGCTGACCCATCACCTGCATTGAAGAGAGGGAAAGAATACGCAGCTTGACCAAAGGGCTGAGATGGAGAATATTTCGTCCAGCCTAATGCTGTGTGGAGGTGGTAGTCTAATTTTAGTTATCTTAGCTGCAAGAGTCAGAAAGGCCGGGCTGGGGAATGCAGGCATGACAGGCCTAATAAAGGCCCTGAGCTCGCTCAAATCACAGCAAAAACAATAACATGAAAACAATGATCATCCCTCAGGTTATGGATTTCAAAGAACTTCTCTATCTGTACCACATTCCAACTGATACCACCCTGGCAATGAAAGTTAGCCAAGGATTTAAGAAATTTACTCGTTTTATAAATTTAAAACTTACAATTTTAAGGGCAATACATATTCAGTTACAGAAAAACAGAAAATGCAGACACGTGAAAGGAAGAAAACAGACAATACTCACTGCCCTCCCTTATCAGATGACCATGTTTGTACTTTGGCAGAGACTAAAAATTCAAACACAAATATTTGTACACACATTTAACATAAATGATCTCAGAAAGATCATGTTTTGAGACTCACTCATTCAATAAGATATTGTTTTGAGTTGAGATTCAAATTTGGGTTGGGCTCTACTCCTATCCACTAGTATATATAGCCTCAATTGTACTTTACTATGTATTTTCCAGTTTTTTCCACAATCAAACACATATCATTTTTATAATCGCAACACGAATGGCGGCTTCCCAGCAGCACAAACTGGTTTTCAGGGTGGCTGCTGCCATACCTGGCTCTTCAGCTTGTCCAGCTCTGCTCTCTTGGCCTGCAGGAGGGTCTCCGACTCCTTCAGGACCTGCAGGTGATGATCCTCCGTGCGTTCCGCGGTCTCGATGTCTTTCTGCAGCTTCTGCAGCCTACAAAGCACCCCCACTCCTGGAGCAAATGGGGAGGGAGCCGAGCCCCGGGAGCCCCCACCCGGCACGAGCCCTGTGTGGCTGGGCAGAGGCCGCACTCACTCTTCTGCGAGCTTCTCCCTCTTCCTGCTCAGACACTGGAAGTCTGAGTCTTTCGCTGCAACAACTCTGTTTATCTCCTTCAAGATTTCTTCTTGCTCGGTTTTGTGCTGCTCCAGATCCTTTGTGTCAGCCTGCAACAACCTGAAACACATCGCTTTATTTCCCCCACGCTCCTTAGACTTGATGTGACGTGTTATTTATCCTAAAGCAACTACCATCCTCTTAGAATCAAACTTCCCATTCATCTCACTTGGGTGTATCAGTGGCCAAGCGAGTCTGCCTACCTGAGCTGCTGATCAGCTTTGACAAGGTTAACGGCTGTTTCCTGAGCTCGCCTTTCTAACTCCTCAGCATCTTTCTCAGTTTGCAACAAATTCCTCTTGGCATCAGTGAACTTTTCAACAGCATTTTTTGTCTAGAAAAGAAACTGCCATTAAAAGCAATTCAGCTGCAATATTCTCTTACAACTATTGGTATTGTAACTTGGCACAACTCTTGGAAAACAACAATACCAAAAGCGTGATAAAAATGTTCATTCACTTTCACCTGCCAGTTCTCAGAAAAGAATTCAGAAGAACTACTATATAAAACTGATCGTTGCATACAAGACTTGACAAATAATTGATTTGGTAAGTGACAATGCATCAACACAATGGAATATTGCGTAGTCTTTAAAATATGATGACAAGGCAGTAACATGGAAGAATGTTAATAATAAAATGTTAACTGAAAAAAATAAATTTAAAGTGGTACAAGCACTATAAGAGTGACTATATAAAAAACTGTATCTTGTCAACAAAGAGAAAGGCTTTGCAAAATTAAAAATAGTAATTTGAGGGTGGTGAGATGGTAGATGATCTATTTTAAAATAGTCTGTACTATTGTTATTTTTTTCACTTAAAAATTATCTAAACCAAAACAACCATCCCCCCAAAAAAATTTAAAAAGAGAAGAAAAAAGTGAACAAATAGCTACCCAATTAAGTGGCAAAGACATTATTTTACAAAATTCCCTCCACAGACGTTTTTCTGTTGATAAGATTATTGCTTCTCTGGGGCTGTGCCGGTCTCCCGGCTGCGCTGGCTTTCCGCAGTCGCCATGAGCGGGGCTGCTCTGCAGTCGCAGCTGCAGGCTCCCCGCTGCAGCGGCTTCTCTTGTTAGGAAGCGCAGGCGCCGGAGCGCGGGCTCAGCAGAGGCGGCGCCCGGGCTCGGCGCTTTGCGGCACCTGGAACCCCCCAGGCCAGGGGCTGCGCCTGCGTCTCACACACTGGCAGGCGGATTCTCAACCACTGGGCCACCATGGGCATTCCTGGAGACTCCGCCTTTACTCTCGATATTATCTTAAGTAAAATTCCATTACTCTAAGGATAATTTAATTATGACCGGGAATCAAATAGTTAATACTTCTGAAGTATTTCAAAACCTTCCTATACAAGATTTGGCAAAAATAGCATTTTTTTCCCTATCAGCTTGGTTTCTTTTTCTGTCTAAAATAGGAAGCTTAAAAACAATGTCATGAGAGATCCAAACACGGAGGATCGTCAGAACTTGGCCGAGCAGGGACTCCCTGTTCGGAGCAAACGCTTGGTACTGCAGCTGCTCTCAAGTCAGAGATGTCTGTACGGGAGGCTCATCTGGTAAACACTGTGTGGACGCAAGAGGGTCTGGCTGGCTCCCGAAGTGCTCACTATTTCACCACACTGCTTTCCACTCTGGACGGCTAGTTTCGACCAGATTCATCAGCAAGCCACTGGACAAAACTCATTACCCACTGGGGAAAGCCAGCATGTCTCCAAGCAGTTTATCATCTCCGTGTATGTCGGGTTTTAACAGGTCTGGCACATTCCTTACAAAATGCAGCGCTTTCTCCTTCTTCTTCCTCCTGAAGCAAGCTGCCTCCCTGAGTCATTTTGGGAGGATGAAGGAGGAGAAGCTTATTAGCCTGAACCTAGGTTCACTTCCTCTCTCTGCCAGCTACCGGTCTCAGTAATCTTCTTTTACACACCACCAATAGATTTTTCTCTGGTCCTGCTCACACCTATTTGCTCTCACAGTGATCTACCATATGATAGAAGAGGCAACTGATCATCTGAAAAGAAGATGGGGACATTTTTCCATTCTTAAAAAGCCACCACTCAGAATTACTTTCATAAATCCTTCATTTCAGCTCCTGGGTAACAGATTTCTATTCATTCAAATTGGTCCATGTTGAAACAACAATGTAAAAATAGTAGTTCCTGAGGCACCCCATATAGATAAGGGACTTTTTTTTAACCCTGGAATTCCCATCTAGCTAAAAAGCTCTTTTGGTGAGGCAGGACTTCAGCCGCGTGACCACACGCTAGGCCAGGCTCTCTGAGTTACATCTGTGAACTGGGCTAACGACCCTCTAACAGGGCTGCCAGGAAAGTTAAAGAGGTATTTATAAAACGGCCCACGTGTGGCCCAACGGGCTCAGTAAGAGGCAGTTCCTTTGTCTCCCCAAATTACTCTGCGTTTAAGTCTCAAGAATATTACCTCAGGGCAAAAAATACTTGATTTTATATCAACTATCAACTTGGAGAATAATTAAGAGTCTGACTGTGAGGTCCATTGTTATTTTATAAGAATATAAGATTAACCCATTTAATAAACATTATAGCCCAAGTAATTTTTAAAACACACACAGGATAAGGAGGTGGGGTGTGTTAGGAACGGAACGACTTTCAGGAGCTTTGAATACACGGCTCCATTCCCTCTTACTGAGCGGCCTGGGCGGGCTGTTTCTTGCTGCGCTGGGTCTTCCCGGAAGTTCAGCAGGTGCAGCGTGTGCGCTTAGTTGCCACGCAGCATGTTGGACCTTAGCTCCCTGATCAGGAACTGAACCTGTGTCCCCTGCCCTGGAAGGCGGATTCTTAACCAATGGACCACCAGGGAAGCGCCCCAGCTTGGGTTTTCTTAGCCTGAATTCACAGCTGAGGAAAGCAAAGCTTGGAGACTTAAGCGACTCGCCCAAATCCTTGCAGCTCCTCAACCAGCAAAGTGCAGCCTGACTCTGATGACCGCGCTCTTACGCGTCCTCTTTCTAACCCGTCCTGTGGATGGCAGGAGGCCACCTCCATCCACGCCCAACGACACGTACTTTCTCTGTTGTGCATGAAAGTTCACTCTCGGCTTCCGCCAGCAGTCGGTCAGCCTCCCTGAGCTCTGCTCGGCGTTTCAGGAGAGTCTTCTCGATGCACTCAATTTCATCTACAATATCTTCATGGTGCTTGAGTGATTTTTCTATTTCTAGCTCATTCATAAGACTCTCAACATTTCCATCAATGAAGTCTCTAAAAAAAATTCACATACACATAGAGAGATTTTAAATGTGACCATATCAATACCTATAGCCTAGTGATAAAAAGATGCACGTTGACCTTCTAATATAAGAAGGGATGGGACAGACAGCTACATCTGATTAAGCTCAAGGCCTACGTTTACCTTGGTTCAAGGTCTAAGTATACCTAAGTTCAAGGTTATGTTACCATATTTTTACTCAACGTGGCATATTGCTGACAATAAGTGAATAGTATCTATAATGTGTGATGGAGCTGTTTTGTCCTTTTAAATATACAGTTTTTTTTTTTTTTAATCAACACTTAGTCAAGACAATGCTGATACTTCTTCTGTGGTATAAAAGCAAGCCACTTCCAAGACATCCATCCATTTCCCTCAAAATTATTCTGCATTTCTGCTAGAGTAAAATTATGGTGATGATATCTGACAAATCAAAAAGCATAACACAGGACTTAGTAACGCATGGCTAAAGTCAAAATTGCTTCAAAATGGGACTATCTATACAGGAAAACACGAAAATAAACTTAATATATTAGCAGTTTGTCTTTAAATGAATACAGACAATTCTTACTTTCTTCTTTGACCATTTTTGTGTTATCCAAATTCTCCAAATGACAATTTATTTTTATAACTAGGAAAAGAAGTGGCTGCCCCACTGACCTACATCCCCCTCAGAAGCTTCACCCCCTCCTATACACCTAGGCAAGTGGAATAAGCCTCCTGTCAGCCTCGGGCATCGAGCCCCAGCCTTCTCTCAGGGGCCCTGCTTCCTCCTGCCAGGTCGTAGGAAAGGTCGCTCCTGCATTTGCTCCTGGAAGGCAGAGACCGTACCCTACCCACCTCAAGGTCCTTCACACGCCTTCCTCCAACCCTGGCACACGGGCCAGTCTGGCTAAATGGACAAAAACTGAGGAACTGTCATGATTCATGGTCTAGTGCAGAAGATGGGCTTCTGTGTAACTGACCCATGCAGCGGATACTGCCTAGCTAACGCTAACGAACGCTATGCCAGACACGNCACACGGGGCAGTCTGGCTAAATGGACAAAAACTGAGGAACTGTCATGATTCATGGTCTAGTGCAGAAGACGGGCTTCTGTGTAACTGACCCATGCAGCGGATACTGCCTAGCTAACGAACGCTATGCCAGACACAGGGGCACAGAGAGGGAGGCCCTGCGCCTGCCCTCCTGCCCGCCTGGGTATCTCACAACACAGTGTGAATAGCACTATGCCCAACATTGCCAACTCTTAACTGTGGGAGCCTGAGGTGAGAAACCTCTTTTATCAGAGGGGATCCCTGACCTTCGCCTGGAGAGACGCACTAGAGTCGTGCGGGGCAGGTGGGGAAGCCAGTGCGTGCAAAGGCCAGTGCAGGCAGAGCTGGGGAGGCAGGAGAGGCGGTGTCCAAGGAGACCGCAGCCAAGCGCACAGGGCCAGAGTAAGCACTGCGCGGGGGAGAGAGACGAGAGAGGCAGGGTGCAGGCCCGGGAGGGCGGTATGTCCGCTGGTGGGAATGAGTGCCGCAGGGGGCAGGCCTGGCCAGGGCTGCAGCCACGTCGAGGCTGGGACAGAGCGACAGAGACTAGACCTGGAGACCCTGACCTTGGGTGAGAGTGTCTAAAAGCCAGGGCAGCGAAGGTGAAAGAAGGCGGCCAGTGCGAGAGCCCTTTGTGCATAGCGTCAGCGGGGCTTGGAGAGCAGCCGGACGCCTAGGGGAGTGGAGGGAAAGGGGAGTGTTGAGGACAGCTGGCAAGCCTGCAGCCAGGATGGGGGGAAGGGGTGGCCATTCTCCAAGGGCGACCATGAGAGACACTGATTGGGATTTCGGCCACGAGAACTTAGAAGTCACCACATGGCTATTCAGTTCAGTTCTGTTCCCCAGTTTCATCAGCCACATTTCAAGTGCTCAACAACCACACATGGCTAAGGCTACTGTTCTGGGCAGGACAGATCTAGAACATTCCCAAGATCACAGAAAGTGCTACAGGACAACGCTGACTGTGGTTACCTTAATGAACTGACTCATCTGAATCATAAAAATAAAATGGCTGATAATTACTTTCGCTGTTGATGTTTCTGGATGGTTCTATGTAATTCTTCTACTTCGTGCTCTAAGTCTTTCTTCTCTTGCAAAAGTTCATCAATATCATGACGCAGTTCTTCAATTTCTTTCTCAGACTGCTGCTTGGAGACTCTCATCCTCTGTTCCTGTTTTTTTGATTTTAAATGCTGTATTATGTCTTCCAATCTAGAAACCTCATTCTCCTGAATAAAGGAAAAAATGCATTACTGAAATATCACATGAGGTCATTTCCCCTTTTTCCTGCCCCAAACTGAAATGAACTGTGGTTAAAGTGGTATCTATGCCCTGAAAATAGTGGTAGCTTCCTAAGACTTCAGTTTGAAAAGAAAAATTAAGTCAAACCAATGTCTTCACACGTCATAGATAAAATGGACAGACCAACAGATTCTACAACTCTTCCACCAGCCCAGCTATGGTTGCTTGATAAGCAGTCAGCAGGCACCTCCTGGGGGTCCTGTCTGGTCCCAGAGTTCAGCATCTGACAGAGACACAGACGTACACAACTCCCCCTCCTCTGGACACATGGGAGGGGAGTGGGGTGAGAAGGCTACTTAGAGGAAGAGGTGCTCTGCTTGGTTTTGAAGAACAAATGAAATAGGAAATATCTAAGCCGAAGGAATATACAAATATAGGAGATACAAAGGCATACCTGGGGAACCATATAAACAGCTGGGTACTAGTTGAGGGTAAAAGAGCCAGCTTAAGAGATTAACAAATGCTGAGCCAGCGGAACTGTCACAAGAACAGCGTGCACTAGAGCAGTGCAGGTTACAAGAGTAACGACCATCTGACCATGTAGACAGCCGCAGCTCTGGAGCCAGGCTGCCCGACTAAAGTTAACCGTGTAAACACCCGCAGCTCCGGAACTAGGCTGACCGACGAAAGCTGGGCTGGTGGCTTCACACCCAGGTAACCATGTAAACACCTACAGCTCCGGAGCCAGGCTGACCGATGAAAACTGGGCTGGTGGCTTCACACCCAGGTACTCGAATCCTTTATCTTCCTCTCAGTTTGCTGAGAGGAAAACGGAAAAATCAAGAGCTCAGGAAAACATCAGGATCCAGGTGTCCTGAGTTTGAAGGAGGTACTTGTAATGCATTTTATTTCTTTAGTGTCAAAAGCTTGAAAAGTAAGCTAGAGACTAGGAAGGAATCATTTCTTGAATTTAGTCTAGAGGAAAAATAGGAAATACAGTAAAATTTATACAAAGTTAGATGAACTACACTGTCTACAAATAAAGAAGTGCTATGCAGTCATCAAAATACTGCTTGAAAATGTCTATGAAAACCACGGGAAAAATGCTTGTTACATTAAGTAGGAAAACCAGAACACAAAATTATGGGCACAGGAAGAAGAGAACTATGAAAAGAGAGAGAGAATAATCACTAATCTCACCACCGAGGGATGATCCCCAGCAAAGCCTTACTGGTGCTGCTGTTACACGTGTTTACACGTAAACACACATCTACACGCGTGTGCACAAGTACAGGTAGGCACGCGCATGTGCCAGGTCGCAGAGTCGGACACAACCACAGCAGCTGCGCAAGCACATGCCTGTCCACACACACTCACACAGTACTTATCAACAAAAACATTCACAGTAAGCTTTCTTTAAAAATGGCTCATTTCTGGGCTGAAGGCACTTTTGTTATAAAATGGTTAAACTAGGACCACAGAGTGATCTGGCACCCTAACTGCTGACCAGAACAGTATTTTAATAAGAGAATGTTAGCTAGGTTCTACACATCAGCCTCAAAAGCACACTTCTGGGGCACAGACTCTGAGGCGGGCCCCGGGGAAGCAGTGTGGCCCCGGCTCGCGCGTCTCCCCACTTACTAAGGCAGGATGCTCCGGGACGTTGCAGTGCAGCACGCCCACTGGGATGAGGGGGACGGAGAAGCTGGGGGGCGGGGGCCCGCATACAATGGGGGCACCGGCAGGTGGCGGGCCATACACAACAGTGCCAGGGCTGAGCGGCTGGCTACTGTTGGGCAAGGGAGGGGGTGGCGCGTAGAGGGCCATGCCCTGCGGCACAGGAGAGCCATCGGGGAACACGGTGTACATCATGTATCCAGGAGGAGGGACGAACGGGCGGTCGTCGTGGTCATCCGGCTCGCTCTCCTCCCGGCTCTCTCCTCCACTGTCTGCATCTTCAAACAGAAACACAGGGGCATGTCTTATTCTCATGGCTTACTAGGCAAACACACTCAGCAGAGAACAGCAGCATTCAGGCCAAGATACCAGAGATGCAAAAATAAAATTTTGTGAAAAAGGTCAAAAGCAGTTTTGAAAAGTGGATCAAAAGAGGGATTCCAATGCTTTCCACCAGGAGAACTTGAGTTTTTCCGACACCTGTCCATTGGTTTGCTTTTTCCCCATCTTCAATCATTCATCATTCAGCAACATTTGGGTGCCTGCTCCGTGTGACATGAGGCCAGCAGAGAAGTGCTATGAGACCCACAGCACCACGCTCCACCACTGCCAGGGCACACAGCCTCTCTCGGTGGGGGTTTGCTCACTTCTCTCTCTGTGCTTGTCACTGACGACAGAGAGCCAAGCGCATGGCAGGCACTCCACTTCCTGGATGACCAAGTCTCAGAATGTCATGTCCCACCTCACAGATTAACACTCTGAGAGCAGCTAAATAATTTGCCTAGCATGACACAGCTACTTAGTGAAAGAGCTGGGATTTACCCCAGGTCCGACTCTTGCCTCTGGGGCTCTGGAAGACAGACCTGCAACACCTCATTTCAGCTGCGGTAACTACCTTGTTCGCTAACCCCGCAACAAGGATGTAAACTGCCACGTTCCCGGAGCACAGGTGAGCTGCTCAGTGTCCTGGGTAAGGCAGTGAGAGGAAGGGCCCAGAAGAAGAGTGCTTTTTGAGGACCTGGGGCCTGCTGAAGTCATGAGGAGCAGGAATAGTTTGGGAGAGAAAAGAAGGGTAGAACATTCCGAACAGAGGGGTTCAGACATGGAGGTGTGAGAACCACAGCACGCAGCTGGGCACGGCTGACAGGCGGGAGGGCGACGGGAAGGGAGGCAAGGGGGCCACTGGCCAAGACCAGGTCACGGAGGGCCTCCCGAGCAAGCGAAGAGACCGGGCGGTACTTTATGGATTCCAGGGGACCAAAAGTCAGTAACCAGGCAAGAGAAATGCAACTTCCCAGATGTGATCTGCCTTACCTTTATTTGGAAATGATTTATGTAACCCGCTCCTGATGGGAGAATACACCCAGTATCCCGAGGCAGCGGGAGGCGCACCATCTTCCTTCCCGTCCTGCTGTGGTTTTCTAACAGGAGTTGAGGCTGTATACTTCAGCCCGACACCAGAGTCCTTAGTGGCCTGGGAACTGTGGCTGGAGACCTACACAAATGACAGAGGTGCACAGCGTCTCTTAAAAATGAAAAGACTCATGTGGAGGAAGACCAACGTCTACAGCAAAGCCGACAAAGGCCTGGTTCTCTTGCTACATCATAATCCTCGTTCCCACAGGGAGAAGGGGACATGGGCACACGGTCACACAGCCTGTATGGGGGTCAGCTTCCTGGCTCCTGAGCGCATCCTTCCCAGCGGTCTCTCTTCTTGTGGTGAGGTCACGGAAAGCAGGTGCCTTCCAGGCTGCCTGGGGCCTCCGTCTCTTGCGGCGCTGGGGGCCGGGCCTGGCCTTAGAGCTCTACTGTGACGCTCCTTCTCCTTTCCGGTTGCAAGTTGACCCTCCAAACCCTCAGCCACCTCGGGCTCTGCTCTAACTTACGCTGCTTCCCCCTGTGGCCCTGGCTGGGCCAAGATGTCTGGCTTCCTTAGCGAGCTGGGAGGAGGACCTTAGACTCTGCTCTTGGGGTTCTGCGTCCACACGGCCCCGGGATCCCAGCAGGCCAGGGCTGCTTCTCCCGACCGTGGCTGTCAGCGGGCTCCAGCAGGAGGTCGCTCTCGGCGCTGGAGGAGCCTCTCCTTCCTTCCCACTCGCAGGCCACAAACCTGCACGTGGCGCCCAGCGAGCACCCCCACCCTCCTCTGCTCCTGCTCCTCTGCCCCAGCCTCTTCCCTCCTTCACCCACGTGAGCTCAGACAGCCCCACACGGAGCAGCTCACGCAATGCAAGTCTAGCCTCTACCCTCGGCCAGACCACTCCTCCCAAACTAGGGCTCTGATCACAGCACACACAACTGCAGCTTCCCAAGGCCGACATGATCGAGTGTAAGGGATTTGGGAGTCCTTTTAAAAAAAATTCACAGCCCCAACCTACTTTGCCTTTCACTGTTCCCATCCCACCCTCAAGCCCCGCAAGGCCACCTGCCATGGCTAACCCAACACTCCTCGTCCTCACGGGCTGTCCCTTCGCTCCGGAGAGCACATCCTGTGAGGGTTGCTTAGCGCTCACTTCACGCCCTGCTTGTGAAGGCTTCTTTCCTAAACATTCCCATGAGATAAATCTGTAATTCTCTGCAACAGGGGCAAAGACATCTGTCTATTGTCACGTCTATGTCACTGTTTTGTAATCACACTGCTGTAACTGTGTTCCTCCCCAGCTCATGAACTCTTGGAGGGCAGGGGCGGTATCATTCATCATGGCTCCTACCAAAGTCTTGTACTTGACCTAGACCTCAGTAAGTACTGAATGAATGTCTGTTAAAAGGAAATGAAATCCAGGTGCCTAGTTTTCTGTCTCAGCCTCTGTATAATTCTACTGCCGTTTTCAATAGTTTCAACAGGCTCTCTGGGCTCAAGTCACTTTATTTCCCTTACAGGATCCTTATTCTAGGACCCCACCACATACACCTGAGCATGAGTGGGCAACTGCCACATTCCTTGGGAATGCCCTATTTCCATCTCACTATAAACACTTAAGAACCTCAACGCATGGCTTAGCCTTGATATGTTGGTTCTTGACACCTGATCACAGATTTACAGAAGGTAACTTTGTTACATTTTCTCAAAGATAACTTAGTATATATTCCCAACAACACAGACTTCCTACTTTGGATGATGATGGTGGTGGCATAAAGTACCAATAGCCTCGTCTTTTGAAAGGATCTGCCATGCTGCTGATGTAATCATTCTGGTAAGAAACTTCACATCGGAGTTCAGCAATTTCTTCCAAAATATTTTCAATGCCTCCTCTGTTATCTGTAAAGGAAAGTTATTCCATGAGTTGGGCATGAAATCATCTACTTCCTTTCCTTTCTCTCTCAAAATACAAAAGTGATTCCAAGAGAGCCAATGACTGTGAGTTCCTCACAGCGGTAGTAAGTGTTTGCTGCACTTACAGAGGACAGACAGACCCTACTGCTATTCACTTAGAAAGTGAGCCAGAGAAAGAAACAGATTCGCAAACATTCCTTTTTTTGAAAATACAAAAATGAATTTCTTCTCTCTTTGTAATCAAGTCCCTTGATATTGCACTTACATACATTGGAAAAAGTTATTTATTTATTAAGCTAATTATCACAGCTCTATAAATCAAGCATAGGCTTGATACAAAATAAATAACAAATAAATCTGCTAAAGGGAAAAAACCAACAGAATGGTCTGATTTTAAAACCAAAGCCCAGTACTCTACCAGCCCCGGTGAGGTCTAGTAAGTTCCGCAGCCTCACGATCTCTCTCCTCTGTTTCTCCACGGCCTCATTCAACTTCTCGATTTCTAGCACCTGTGAGCTTGCTCCTTGGGTGCCTACCTCTACTTTCTCCATCTCAATTCGAAGCTATTAAAAAAATCACATATAAGAAGTTGCCAGTGAATATTCTTTTCCAGATGCATTTCTCCTTACAGTATGATTTATAATCCTCTGATTTTTCACTTCTGCTTTACTAATGAGGAACCCCATTACTCCGGACATTTAAACCATGCAATGCCTGGCACACAGCAGAGGATCAAGTACTGACTGACTGCTGACGGGACCTCAAAATCCTTTGAGAGGGCCCCTATCGCAATTCAATCGCTTAGGAACTGAGGAGGACCCAAGAAGGAGGTGGTTGCACAGGGTCCTGGCACTGACCTGCTCCTCTCTCCCCCTGAGGAGGCTCTGCAGGAGTTCGATCTCCGCTTCCGCCCGGGTCAGATCCCTCGCGGCCTGTGCTGCCTTTCTGCTGAACCGCTCTGCTTCCTGCAGGCCCTGCGGAGACGGAGGCGCGGGGAAGGCAGCGCGGCGCTGCGGGCTGAGCTCTTCTCTCCCCCTCCCAGGCTCAGCCTCTGCTCTCACCAGCTCGCACGCCTGGCCACCCCCTGCACAGGAGGCGCCCGGCCCCGCCTCACCTCCCCATCACCTGGCAGCCCCCCACACCCGTCTGTGGGGCCCAAGTGGGCGGGGGCTACACCGGAAAAGCAGAGGCCAGCCCCCCGCCCCAGTCTCCCATGGCTGGGGGCTCGGGGCCCCCATGGTTAGGCTTCTCCCGCCCGAGACCTGCGGTCTTAATCGCATCGGCATTTGCGTCCTATACAGGCTGTGACAGACGTGTCTCGGGCAGGACTCATAACAACCCTGTGAAGAGACCCGCGAGCCTCTACACGTGATGAAAGGGCTGAGGTTCAGGAGGACGGCCCCGCAGGCCTGCAGACTCCCGCTCAGCCGCGCGCTGACAGCTGCCTTCCTCAGCAGGCCCTGCACTGCGGCGAGGAGGGCGCGCTTCAGCTGAGGGTTCTCTGGGGACTCACTGGAGCACCACACCCATGGCAGGGCTGTGATGGTGGAAGTGCTCCCATCAGGTCAGAAGAGAAACAGACAACTTCACGCAAGAGCCAGAGTCTCTAACGAGAGCTCAAAAACGCAAGTGGCTAGGTGTCTCGGCAGGGGCAGCCGCGGCTGGCACTTGCTGTGTGTGGGACTCACCTCTGCACGCTCCTGGTTAATTTTCATAACGGTTCCATGAAGGGACTTGAGCTGGTCTTTGGCGACGGTGAGCTCGGCCGTGGCTATCTTATCAGAGGCGGCCACAGCCTTCTTCAGTTTCTTCAATTCTTTATCTAAACCCAGAACCTGCGCCTGGGATTTGGCGTCTTCAAGTCTCTTCTGAGATTAAAAAAAAAACAGAGAGACGACTCATTTGGTAGCAGTGAGCTCAGATGCAAGCCCCACGCGAGCAGGGACTCTGGTCACACGCCCCATGCCTAGAACAATACCTGGTACACAGCAGGTGCTCGGAGTTAAAAAATAAAAACACCTCCAAACTGTACAGTAACTTAGAATGAAATCAGTATACTTAGTCTAGAAGCTTTGTGCTCGTAAATCCATTCATATGTTGGAAAAACATTTCTTGGCACCACTGGCAAGCGATGGACCAGCCCCTTGTGATCACTGGGGCATATGGTGGTAAACCAAACAGACCTGCCTGCTGCCCTCGACGGGTTTATGAGGCATGCATGCTAAACAAACACTGAGGCAACATGTAACTGAAGCTGTGAGTCCTGCTCTCAAGGGAGAGAACAAGGTACCCACCTCTGTGAGAGGCTGGCAGGAGAGACCCAGACTGAGGGAGAGGGAGTCAGGGAGAAGAGAGGGGAGAGACGTGGTGTGGGGGGAGCCGGAACCTGGGGTCTCGGGAACTGCAAGCAGCAGCATGGGGAGAAAGGGAGAGCGCTAACAGAGGCCAACCCCGCGGCGGCTCGAGGCGAAAGCGTTTTTGTCTTTATCCTAGAAACAACAGAGGCTGCTGGAGAGAAAGGAAGATGGCAGGGACTGACAGAGTCTATTTATGTTTTGTGCTGGCTGCTCCGCGGAGCCGGTGGTTAAGTGGAAACGGCGGCTGTCCCGTGGCCACAGCCGTTGTCCAGAAGAGATGACGCGTCACGGTGGATGAGGGTGGTGGCTCTGGAGAAGGACAAAGTGCAGACATTCCAGAGAGATTCTGGAGGCAGACGCGTAAGACTAGGGAACTGATGTGTTCTCACTAAAGCGTGAAGCAGGCCACTCACGGGGGCTGGGAGAAGGGACAGAACAGTGCAGCCTGACAGCGAGGTTCCAGAGAGGAGTGAGGCGGCCGCCATCGAGGCTGCAGACACTCTCAGTGCCACCGCTCTGCAAGGGAGGCGGCCACTATCAAGGCTGGCTAACACTCACAGTGCCACCACTATGCAAGTGAGGCGGCCGCCCATCTGAGGCTGGCAACCACTCACAGTGCCACCACTTGGAAGTGAGGCGGCCGCCCATCTGAGGCTGGCAAACACTCCTAGTGCCACCATTTGGAAGTGAGGCGGCCGCCATCAAGGCTGGCAACCACTCACAGTGCCACCACTATGCCTGTATGGGTGGTTTTTAATTCAAGAATGCTCAGCCACGAGTGTAGGGCTAAAGAAAGCAGACAGCTGCTGTTCTGTCCCAGAAGACAGGCGAAAGGAGCAAGGAAATCTGAGAATATTTGCAAACAATGGTGATAGTGGGAGAGCAAGGAATTTAAGTCGGACAAGGACAGGCGAGCCACGCGCCAGGAAAGCCGGGCTCAGGCAGCGCGAGGGCGCTGCCAGCAGAGGAGTCTGTGGCCGGTCGGGGCGCTCCACTCGTGACCTCAGAGACGCTGGGCGCAGCTTCTGAACTGCACAAGCTGTGACAAGGTGGGTAGTGCTGAGGTAGCTTTGGAGAAGCTTAAAAAGAGGCCAGGGAATCAGAAAGAAAAGCGAGGAGCTGAACAGTGATGTTCCACAGATGTGCCCAGTTTGCAAAGGGGTGTGGAAGGAGGCCAATCATCCCAACAGCACTTAAGTACCACCAAGCCGCCTCTTCACTCGCTCCTCACATCCCAAGTCCCTTGTCTCCATCTACCACGCTCGCTCGTCTCAGGCTCCAGACCCAGCGATGTGCTTCCAGGTCTCTCTAGGGCAGCCCCGAGCCAGCCGTGCAGCCAGAGGGGGCCGTGTACAACGGCGCCTCAGCTGCCCCCTCGCTGAGAGCAGGACTCTGGCAGCAGCGACTCGCGTGTCTTTTTCCTGGTCTTGCCCACCTTCTTCTCTAACTCCCGGAGTTGGGCTAGAATTCTCTCCTTCTCTTCATCAGCTTCCTGCAGTTGCAGATCTGTAAGACCTTGGATTTCCTCCATACTTTTTAGATTTTCTTGTAAATAGTGAATCTCATTCTCTAACTGCTGAATTCTTGCTTCGTGTTGCCTCTTGTCAAAATGAATCTGTGGGAAAATCAAGTTTCAAAAAGGATTTTTAAGCAAAATATTTTTTTGAGCAAAATAAACACCTTCTGGAGAATTGTATTTCACTTTACTAAAGAGTATTAATGGCTTACTGGGGATGGGTTAATCATAACTGTTCTCTAGGATCCATTTTAACATTTGCCTCATCATTAAAATAGTTACATCAAAAACTCAGATTCTGGCACCATACTATGCTCTAGCAATGTGGTGTTACTGACCTGCACGTTAAGAAACAGCTCACTGGCTTCCAAAACAAGGAAAACAGTGTCATGCAGAAGCCTGAC
Organism: Neotragus pygmaeus; assembly: GCA_006410875.1. NCBI lineage: Eukaryota > Metazoa > Chordata > Mammalia > Artiodactyla > Bovidae > Neotragus > Neotragus pygmaeus. The sequence goes on along the minus strand of SJYV01008503.1, from coordinate 7,559 downwards.
TTTGCCATCAGTCACCACACTCAGGGCTACATTTCAGTCACACACAGCCTGACTTACTAGCAGTGAAACTTACAGTAATTACTGTATTTTTTAAAAATTATAGCTTTATTAATTACCTTTACTAAGGTATAATTAATATAACAAACACTTTTTTTGTGTGGCCATGCCATGCTGCTTGTGGAATCTCAGTTTCCCACCAGGGATCGAACCCCAGCTCTTGGCCATGAGAGTGGAGAGTGAGGAGTCTTAACCACTGGAGCACCAGGGAATGCCCTACACTGTGCTTACACACCAAAGGAAGCCAGGTGACCTGCTGAAAAGCGTGCCCCCTGCCCATCTCTTACCCTTGCTTCTAGCGCTCGCTCACAGGCCTGCCTGAACGCTTCCTGTCCATCCGCCAGCTTCTCCTGATGCAGAGCCATTTCTTCTTGGAGTTTTCTTTCCCTCCCTTGGGCTTCCTCTTTCTCCCACTGAGAACGTGTCAGCATTTCACTGAATTGTATCTGCAAGTCAGCAAGACTTTTCCCTAAGACATCTGAAGGACTGTGGATTCTGGTAAGAGGGGAGAGGAAAGATGTTATAAACGTGACGTTTTATTTTTGACGCTGGACGCAAGCACGCCAGTGACATTAGTACACGAGTACGAAGAGCTGTGTGGGACGGCACCTGCTGTCGATCCACGGCAAATCACTGTGCACCTCTGGAGCGCAAAGCATCGTTTCATCAACTGATGCTGCCGCTCTGAGAGCACAGGCCACCTTCAGGCTAACAATGTGTGTGCAAAGCATAAACGTCCATTTCACATTTTCAAATTAGCCTGTTTTTCTTTAGCTATCTGTTTTCCACTTAAAGTGTATGTGACTCTACTTCCTGACCATCTGCAGTAAGCTTTCAAGAATGAGTTACTCATAAAATCTTTATGTTTTTTAAATTAAATAATAACAAATCATATAAAAGATTAAAAATATCAGTGATGGACAACTTGAATTAAGTAATCTGTGTCTCAATCATGGTCACATGATAAGGAGAAAACGTAACAAAAGAAATCAGCCATGCACAGTTGCGGAAAGGGGATTTCATCACTGAAGCCCACATTCACGACTCACCCACTCTACACCCAGCAGTCCTGACCTTCTATTACCTCATCTCTCCAGCTCCGGATTTCAATTTTCTCCTTACTTCATCTACACGAGCTGCCACTTCTTCTGGATGAATCAGACCATCAGCTACATGATTAAGGTGATTCTGGAAATCTTTAAGCTGCTGTTTTAACAGGTTATTGTCATCCTATGGAGGGAGGCAAAATGAAGAGGGGTAAAAGTTACCAAAACAAAATTTAAAAATACACTCGTACACACACACACAGCCTATATTATTTACCATATAATAGTTCTAGTCAATTTCTTTTACCAATTAAAAAAAAATCCTTTCCACTATTGCTTACAATATCTGAATCTACTGATTAATCCAAAGTCACAAAAGACACAAACAGGCATTATGATCTGCGTCGTGGTGATGCAAAAGGAGGCACCTATGAACACTACCTTCTTCTTGCCAGAAACTAAATAGCGTGATTCTAAATAACCCTCTATATAAGAGCATGCTAATCAACGCCGTGGGGGTATAGCCAGCAAAATCTAGACTAGGGAAGTTCTACAAGAAAAAGACCGGGTTCTTCAGTATGGAACAAAGGTCACAAAAGAGCAAACCTATGGATTACAAGAGACTTAAGAATCAAGTCAACTAAATGCACTGTGTACACATCATTCGGATTCCAAAAAACACTTCTAAAAAACTTACGAGACAATTTGAATATTCTTAAGGTATTTGATGATATCAGGGGTGACGGTAATTTTAAGGTATCAAAACGGCACCCATGTTTATGGTGTTCTTTTTTTCTGTCCATGTCGCGCAGCCTGTGGGATCTCAGCTCCCCAGCCAGGAACTAAACCTGGCCACGGCACTGAGAGCCCAGAAGCCTAACCCAAGGCCTGCAGGGAACTCCTTTATGCTTCTCTCTAAAGCCCTTCTTTTCCAGCGACACACACAGTGGTATGTTATTTACAGATAAAATCAGATGTTTTGGATTTACTTCAAAATAATTCAGTGTCAACAGATGTGGGGGTGGGGTATGGAGAACGTTCAGTTCAGCCATTCAGTCGTGTCTGACTCTTTGCGACCCCATGAGTCGCAGCACGCCAGGCCTCCCTGTCCATCACCAGCTCCTGCAGTTCACTCAAACTCATGTCCATCGAGTCCGTGATGCCATCCAGCCATCTCATCCTCTGTCGTCCCCTTCTCCTCCTGCCCCCAACCCCTCCCAGCATCAGGGTCTTTTCCAATGAGTCAACTTTTCATACTGATCTCTTTTAGGATGGACTAGTTGGATCTCCTTGCAGTCCAAGGGACTCTCAAGAGTCTTCTCCAACACCACAGTTCAAAAGCATCAATTCTTCGGTGCTCAGCTTTCTTCACAATCCAACTCTCACATCCATACATGACCACTGGAAAAACCATAGCCTTGACTAGA
>SJYV01008499.1:4130-17633 GCA_006410875.1 Neotragus pygmaeus | reverse complement strand
AGAACACAGCCTGGACCTCGGTGCAGGGTGAATGAGGCACACAGCCCAAACCACAGTGAAGAGCGACCGAGGCACAAGCACAGACCTGGCCACATGGCGACTCTGGCACACATCACTGAACTTGGGAGATGGTGACCACAGTATACAGACCGGACATCGGCATAGGGCGACTGCAGCACACAAACCGGACCTAGGTGCAAGGCTAAAATGGCACACAGCACGAAATTTGGTGCAGTTCGATCTCGACAAAGAGCCCAAACCTCAGTGAAGGGCGAACGCAGCACACAGCCCGGGCCTCGGCACAAGGCTACCGCGGCACACAGGCCGGAAATCTGTGCAGGCAACCATAGCACAGAGCACGGAACTCATCGCTAGGCATCCGTGGAACACAGCTTGGACCACGGCACAGGGAAATCGTAGCACACATGCCGGACATCATCGCAGGGCGACCACGGCACAGAGCCCGGACCTCGGCGCAGGGCGAGCATGGAAAACATGCCAGACCTCTTTGCAGGGCGACCACAGCAGAAAGCACGGATATCAGCGAAGAGCGACCATGGCACACAGCACGAAACTCAGTGAAGGTCGACCGCGGAACACAGCCCGGAACTTTTCGCTAGCTAACCATGGAACTCAGCCCGGACCTCGGCGCAAGGCTAACATGGCACACAGCATGAACCTAGGCGCAGTTTGACCTCAGCACACAGCCCAAAACTCAGTTAAGGGCAAACGCGGCACACAGCCCGGACCTTGGCACAGGGCGACTGCGGCACGCAGGCCGTACCCCGGCGCAGGATGACCATGGCACAAAGCATGGTCCTCGGCGCAGCATGACTGCAGCACACAGCCCGAACCTCAGTGAAGGGTGACCGTGGCACACACCCCAAAATTGTGTGCAGGGCGACCATAGCACAAAGCTTGGAACACGTTGCTAGCCAACCGTGGAACACAGCACAGAACTCCACACTGGGTGACTGCGGCACACAGACTGGACCTCTGCACAGGGAGACCGCGGAACACAGCATGGAACTTGGCACAGGGCGACCGCGGCAAACAGCCGGAACCTCAGTGAACGGCGAACGCGGTACACACCACGAGAAGTAGTCACTAGCCGACCACAGAATACAGCCCGGATTTTGGTGCAGGGTGACAACAGAACAGAGCCCTGACCTCAACACAGGGGGACCGCGGCACAAAGCTCGGACCTCTGAAGAAGGCTACTGCGGCACACAGCCCAGACCTTGGCAAAGAGGAACTGCGGCACAGACCCAGAAACAGGTCGCAAGCTGAGGGGGGAACACAGGCCTGACCTCGGAACAGGGCGACCTCGGCACACATCCCGGACCTCTGCAGAAGGCTACCTCGGCACACAGCCGAGACCTCAGAACAGGGCNGGAACTGCGGCACAGACCCAGAAACAGGTCGCAAGCTGAGGGGGGAACACAGGCCTGACCTCGGAACAGGGCGACCTCGGCACACATCCCGGACCTCTGCAGAAGGCTACCTCGGCACACAGCCGAGACCTCAGAACAGGGCGATCTAGGCAAACAGCCCGGACCTCAGCCCAGAGGGAACGCGGCACAGAGCCCGGAACTCGTCACCAGCGGAGGGCGGAACACAGCCTTGACCTCGTCGCAGGGCGACCGCGGCAAACAGTCCGAACCACAGTGAAGAGTGACCGAGGCACACAGCACGGACCTTGGTGCAGGGTGACCCTAGCACACAGCACTGATTACGGGAAATGACGACCGTGACACACAGACCGGACATCAGCACAGGGCAACTGCAGAACACAGAACATACCTTGGCGCAAGCCTACCACGGCACAAACCCTGGAAATCGGCGCAAGGATAACATGGCACACAGCCCGAACCTCGGCGCAGTGCGACCGCGGCACACAGCACGGACCTCATCACATAGGGACACCGGCACAGAGCCAAGAACTTGTCACAAGCTGAGGGCGGAACACAGCACGGACCTCGAGACAGGGCGACTTCGGCACACAGTCCGAATGACAGTGAAGAGNTATGGATAAAAGGTAAGAGCTAAACCAATTTTTTTGTAAGTAGTTTCTTGTGCTACTCTAATGAAAAATTGAAGTATGAAAAGTTACAATCCAAAAGAAAGCTCCTGGCAGGATATCCATGCTGAAATGCAGATCAGTTTAATAGTTACATGTGCTATTTTCAACCAAGTTTATTATGAAGCTCATAAAGACTCTTGGAAGTCATGTCTTCCCTGGTTAAAAAAAAAATCATATTTGGGGACATTATTGGAAACACCTTACTATCTGTAACACAGTGTGTAGATACTATTATAGTGAAGACATGGGCGGGGGAAGCATGCATAGTCATGAGCTTGCAGCACTTACTCCATCAGTCAAATCTGATTTTGATTCCTATTTGTGAGCAGATAATGTCATTTCTTAAATAAACTGCTTCACTCAAAAGATTCTTCAAATATTAAGAAGTGTTGACATGTGGAGATGAAGTCTATTTCTTCTCCAAAACCTTTTTAAAGTAAAGACCTATAAAAAAAAAATTTGCCAGTTCGAATTCCCTCAAGACTTTTTATTCACTATTCATGAGCCCATGCTACTGAGTATGTAGGGGGACACTTGCGTAACTAAGTCAATCCCAATCTCAGGTAACCAAGACGTTATGCACTGTTATTGTAAAATGGTCTGAATAGTTATTTTTACCTAAATTTAAATAATTGGGGTAGAAGATGTATGAGAGAGAAGTTTCTAAAACATCAATAATACATCTACAGGGACAACCTATTTCGAATGGGAGAACCATTAGACCACACAGGCTTTGTTCATTTGGGAAGAAAATTAGCCTTTAACATGTTGGCATGAAGGCCAAGTGCTCAATATGGCAAATTTTACATTTATATCTATATTCAAATAATTCATTAGAGTGTCAGAGTGATTGGAGAACTTATGTGTTTAAACATTGAGTCTTTCTTTGTTCAGGCTTTCTAATACTAAGGACATATGTATGTATATAGTACAGCCTATAGAAACTGGGCGAGAAGGCAGACAGCCCAAGTGGGGAGATTTAAAGAGTTGAACTTCATCTCATCTCAGCCTTCCATGGTTTCCATGCCCTTTCAATTCCCTTTCAACATGTCCTGATTCTGTGAAGTCTGATATTAAGAAAACACACCTAAGGAAATGGATATGTAAATGTTGAAAGATATCAGGGTTTTTTTATATAATTTTTCCATTCCTTTCCACAGTCACTGATGTAATAAAAGGATTTATCATCTGATGAAGATAATAATGGTGGACAGGGTCGAGGAGGGGTCAGTGTAGCCATTCAGGATCTGGGCTGGGAAATGTTATGAAGGGCTATTTATTCTCTTTAACACTAACTCAGACCAGTACTGACAATCACCTCATGATTCAGGAGTCCTTACCTCATCTTTCCATTCTTTTATCAGAAAGGGAACCAAGAGAGGGGATCATCACTCACTGAAGGGCCCCTGAACCACCGATTCCCTGGGGGTGAGAGGTCTGGAAGGCATTAAGGATGAGAGAGTCATAGTGACACTATCCAAAGGTGGTATTGCCTATTGCTCGAAATACACAGAAAACACTGGTTACTTATTAAGCTTTTCTTCAAAAATGATGTAAACTCTCATAGCCACGCATGACAGATACAAGAACATACACACATGCGCAGTTTAGAGGAGCAATGTCTTGCTGTCACATTATTCATAGACCTGGCCCACAGAACAGCAAAGACAGAACCAAAAAAACAGTGTTACTTTCAGTAGATGCCTCAACAAGCAATCAAACGTGAACTGTAATTTTGGGTCTCTGGTAGGTCTACCACTGAGCAGTGTGGTTTAAATTCCATAACAATGTTTGAAGCACCTACTATTTTGTGAAGCACTGTGGCAGTCATTAGCAGGGGTATGAAAATTAGCAATTCATGTACCGTACTCCGCATCAAGGTGTCATAACTTAAGACTGCACACCAAAGAAATACATGTAGCTTCTTCTGCTTTGTCATTCAGATGTAAGTCANCTCCCAGCAATCTTGACTCCAACTTGTGTTTCTTCCAGTCCAGCGTTTCTCATGATGTACTCTGCATATATGCTGGATCATGGAAAAAGCGAGACAGTTCCAGAAAAACATCTATTTCTGCTTTATTGACTATGCCAAAACCTTTGACAGTGTGGATCACAATAAACTGTGGAAAATTCTGAAAGAGATGGGAATACCAGACCACCTAACCTGCCTCTTGAGATATCTGTATGCAGGTCAAGAAGCAACAGTTAGAACTGGACATGCAACAACAGACTGGTTCCAAATAGGAAAAGGAGTACGTCAAGGCAATTCTCAAACAACTATAATAGTTGTGCATATATATTGAGAGAGAAACTTAATGTTCATAAAATATAAAAACTTGCTGGGGTCCAGCCCCAGTGGATCCAGGGTAATTCGAAGCAGGGACAGAGTTGGCGTCCTAGGAAAAAATCTTATTTAATTGCAGATACATAGAGAGATTAGAAATGGATAGTGTAGTAGGAAATATTAGTGGAGAAAAAGATGCTGAATATTTTGGTTTATGTGGGATATCAATAAAATTCCAAGACAAGGAATTTGCAACATCTACGTTGGGCCACTGGCGCCACTTGAATATTGGTAGGTGCCCACCTTGGGCTCCTTCTCATGTGGAATTTAAAAGCTGGGGCAAGTAAGTATACATGACCCGCACCCACACTCCAGATGGAAATTCAACCAGAAAAACGGGAAGCAAGAAAGAAATGACATGGGGGAATCAGTCTTTCCAGAAACTGGTCCTATTTCTTTATTTTTAGATTTGCTTATATACCTTTTGTTACACACAAAGACAAATGGCAATTTTAAAGTCATGTGGGGGTCAGCAGTCCTGACCTTTATCAAAAACAGGTGCTTCACATAAATGTATAAAAAAAGGTCTTAGGGGTTTTACATCAACTTCTGGTCATGAGGCCTGCTGACATTTTATGACCCTTTCTTCCTGATAACCAAAAAAAAAATTATTTCTTCCAAGGGTGTTTTTTCTTAAACCAGGCACCACGCTCTAAAGATAGCAGATAAAGTTGCATTCCTATAGGGTGAGGGTGTAGTGGGTTACAACTAAGAAAGGAATTTATTTANGAACCTCAGTGAAGAGCGACCAAGGCACATAGCATGGCCCTCGTCACAGGACGATGCTGGCTCACATCACGGACCTCAGGAGATGGAGACTGTAGCACACAGCCCGTACACCAGCGCAGGATGACTGCGAAACACAGGCGAGACCTCGGAGAAAGGCTACCGCAGCACACAGCCTGGACCTCGGCGCAGATTGTCCACGGCACACAGCCCGAATCACAGTGAAGGCTGACCACGGCACACAGCCCTGAAAACTATGCAGGGCGACCGTGGCACAGAGCTCAGAACTCGTCACTAGCCAAGCACGGAACACAGCACAGACCTCAGCACAGGGCAACCCCGGCACACAGCCCAGACTTGGGCAGACGGGGACCTCGGCACACAGCCCGGATTTCGAAACAGGTGACCGCGGCACACAGCCCGGACCTCTGCAGAAGGCTACCTCGGCACACAGCCTGGACCTCGGAACAAGGCGACCGTGGCACTTAGCCCGGACCTCGGCACAGAGGGAACGCGGCACAGAGCACGGAACTCGTTGCAAGCCGAGGGTGGAACACAGCCTGGACTCGGTGCAGGGCGACCGCGGGACACAGCCCAAACCACAGTGAAGAGCGACCGAGGCACACAGCCCGGACCTTGGTGCAGGGCGACCTTGGCACACAGCACCGACCTCGGGAGATGGTGAACGTGGCACACAGACTGGAGATCGGCGCAGGCCAACTGCGGCACACAGCCCGGACTTGGTGCAAGGCTACCGCGTCACACAGCCCGGACTCGGTTCAAGGCTACTATGGCACACAGCCCGGACCTCGCAACAGGGCATCCATGGCACACAGCACGGACCTCGGCACAGAGGGAATGCAGTACAGAGCCCAGAACTCATTGCAAACCGAAGGAGGAGTGTAGCCTGGATCTCGGCACAGGGCGACTGCGGCACACAGCCCGGAAATCGCCACTGGCCGACCGCAGAACACAGACTGGACATCGGTGCAGGGCAACTGCGGCACACAGCCCGACCTCGGCGCAAGTCTACCGCGGCACACAGCCCGGAACTCNCCCGACCTGCCATCCTACCTTGTAAATTGCACTTTTACGCCAGCAAGGCTGATAATATTGGCACTCAACTCTGTAACCATAATTAAGCATTCTCTTAAAAAGATGAAAACCATAAACAGCATTTACACTATGATTATTTAAATGTTGTTCAATAAACCACCAAGCTTTGTGTTATGATTGGATTTCCTTTTCTTTGGCTCCAAGGTTCTGAACAACATGCTAATTAGAGCGACACTGAAATTGAGTCCACCTTCTTACACTCCAACCCTTGGTCAAAACCCTGCAGTATTTTACACTGTTTGGTTATCTGAAGGATGTGTTCCTCTTACAACTTTTTTTTGTTTTCACTTAAAAGTTTCTGATCGTCATAGTTTTCTCTTGTGGAATGAAGAGATGTTTGCCTTCCACCGCAAATCCTTAAGATCTTCAGCTTCTGACTCATTCTGTTTATAATTCAGTCTTATCTTCCCGAAATTTACTACTTATGAACACGGACCATGAGCTTGTACATTTCTGTCCTGAAAGTTTTGATAGCTATCCCTTGTTATAATACATCCTGTTCGTCTCGTTTTTAAGGATGCACAGCTTCTTAAATATTGTCGTGGGTCTTAACTGAAGCTCTCGGTTCCCGGAATCGCGTATTTCCTCTTTCTACACTCGGGAGGTCTCGGTGCCAGTTCAGGGGATCGGAGGAGAGCAGACGGCGGAGAGGCGAGAGCGCAGAGGTGGAGGGAGACGAAGCACTCTCGCGAGACAGCGGGACTCCTCGCCCCAAGCGCCGCGGCGCCTCCTGGGAGTCGGCCATAATGCAGGCCCGGAACGCCGGTGGCATCCCCAGGGCGCTAAAAATGTACCTGCAAGCGGATGTTGAGAACGACGGAGCCCGCGATGTAGAAATACGGGAAGTTCATGCGCAGCTGCCAGGCCAGCTCGAAGAAGGCGAGCAGGGTGCGGGAAAGCCCCTTGCAGAAGACCCCGTACGAGCTGGGGGTCGCGGCCGGGCTCGAGGCCCTGAGGGCCAAAGATGATGGAGCCGCCGTGGTGGCCATGGACGCGATGTTGCCGCTCGCCCGGTGCGGTGCCTGGAACCGAGGGTGACCGCAGACCCCGCGACCCCCGACTGATGGCGATGACCTGGAGGGGCCGGGGGCTTAGCGGCCTCCGGGCTCGCACTCCCGCCTCACGCAGCCGCCGCTTCTTTCCGAGCGGCGGTGAGGCTGGGGTTGCGGCTGGCNGGAATCAAGATTTCCAGGAGAAATATCAATAACCTCAGATATGCAGATGATACCACACTTATGGCAGAAAATGAAGAAGAACTAAAGAGCCTCTTTAGTTTAATTTTTCTGAAATAAGCTTAGAAGCATTATGAAAATAAAACTGCTGTATATTATCAATATCAGTTTTTACAGACTTAACAACTTCTAGCCAGTGATTTTTTTTTTGACTCAACTTTTGAAAATTTTATGATGAACTATGTATTTAGGAACCACCATTCTGGTTAAAATAATTTTCTCTTTCTATGTGTATAGGGTCAGTTAATCGAATAATCCGATTTTGCAGACCCTAAAAAGTGAAGATGAAAGTGAAGACACGAATCAGAATATGCCTGTCCCTAGAAATTTTGAGAGATCACATTTTCCCTCCAACTTGAATGAGAGCTCTAATATTACATTTAATACTGGGGTGAGCAACTTCACTAAGAATATAATATTTGTATATACTTGTATGGGATAAAAGTTATAATATTTCATTTTAATATTGAATTAAAAGTAGAGTTTGAGTTCTTAGCCAAAGAAATTCAGGTAAGGAGTAGTATGTAAAACACTTCAGTTAGTTTTTTAATTCAAAAGTAAAATGGGATAGTAGGAATTAGATTTTTACTCTTCCCATTATTATTCCTCAGAGTCACTTATCACAGTTTTGAATTGTTAGTCCACTCAGAGTTGAGAAAGTTTCTTATAAAACTTATCACTATTCATGTACATAAAACTATTTAAATTTATAAATTGAAACGAATTGATATTTCCTAGTGAACTATTTACTCCCAATTCAGTATCTTTCTTCATTACCTTGGGAAATTTCATTGGACTGACAAGCATTTCTTTCCTCGTTCTCTTAACTAAATACTCCCTATAGTGTTCCCCCAAAACACTAGAGATTCTGATATGGAAGATATATTTCTCAGAGTTGCCCATAAGCATACTTTCATTGAGAGGGCTGATGAGTCAGTTGTGAAGCAGAGTTGATATTGTACAGCTAATATATGGAGTTTTGAACCAGAAAGAACTGGAATTCCTGCTTTATTCACTAGCTATTTGACTTTAAACAAATTATTTAACATATCTGTGCTTTAATTTAATTATCTGTGAGACATTTTAATGAGTTAACACCAAGTAAAATATGACCTTTGGAATGTTTGCCATGAATTGGATACTTTAAAATATAATTTTCTTCTCCCTGCTTGCACATTTCTGCTATATCACTCTTCTTATTTCCCCCTTCTTATAAAGATGCAGACAATGAAAGATTTGCAGAATAGTGTAGAAAAATCGATTCTTGTATTAATATATTCTGTCATCCAAAAATATATCTAATAACCCATCTTTTAAAAGTCAGAAAACAATGTGAAAAAGAATCCTTCTAAACTTTACCTTATTTCCAGTCAGTGACAACATCTAAATGCTAGTTGTTTCATTCAGAAAATACTGATTGATGGGACTTCTCTAGTGGTCAGTGTCTAAGAATTTGGAAATATTACGATTTAATGTTGGCTAAGAAAGATAGATGGACTTGAGTCTGAGTGAACTCCGAGAGATGGTGATGAGCAGGAGGCCTGATATGCTGCGATTCATGGAGTCGCAAAGAGTCGGACACGACTGAGCGACTGAACTGAACTGAACTGAAGAAAGATAGATGTGATGTTGCTCTGGTCAGAGACACTATGAATGTGTTAGTGATCCTTTTGAGGTTTTCACTGTAATTAGATGGAAGCATTAATCCTTGCATTCAACACATTATACAAATAAGAAGTCTTGTTTGTCACCTAGTCTGTGAACTGTGGTTATGTTCTTTCTGTTCAAGGGTATATTTATAAACTTGCATACATCCTCTATCATAAGATTTAAAATATTAGTGAATTTCATTAAATGTTGTGACCATTGTGATGCTGTAATGCCATTTTTGTCTTGTCAGTGGACTCTTTACAGTCAGCAGTTCTTTGCCATGTTCATGAAAAGAGCAATGTTCTCTTGGCACAACTGGAATTTGATCTTGCTGCAGATACTAGCACTCCTGGGTATTTTTTATTTTTTGATGAGCGATGTGGAGCTTTCAAGAGGTGGAGAAGAACTTGAGAGAGAAATGGATTTGGAACAATATGGTCAAACAATTGTGCCCTTCTCAATTTCTGGAAATTCTGAGTTTACTATGAATTTCGTAAAAAATCTTGAGATCTTGCTAAAGGCTAAGAAACAGAAACTTCATGAAGTAAAAGGTAAGCCTCCTTCCAAAAAAAAAAATGACTGCTAGTATATAAAGATCTGATTGTGTTCTTCCAGAAAAAGCTCTTAACTGGAATATTTACTTGCTTTTTTTTTTTTTAATAATCTCATAAAGACAACTAAACCAGATGTAAGAACAATCAGTTGAAATTACTGGCTACAGAAGTTAATTATTAATGGAGGTGCTGGAGTATGGGTCATCTACCAGCCATTTCCTACACCTTCCAAGGTGAAAGTGAGTGAGAGTCGCTCAGTCGTGTCCGACTCTTTGTGACCCTATGGCCTATACAGTCCATGGAATTCTTTAGGCCAGAATACTGGAGTGGATAGCCTTTCCCTTCTCCAGGGGATCTTCCCAATCCAGGGATCAAACCCAGGTCTCCTGCATTGCAGGCAGATTCTTTACCAACTGAGCTATCAAGGAAGCCCTCACCTTCTAAGGAATGGACTCAAGTACCAGAATATTTTCTTTTGTGAAACGTAGCATAGAATTTCACATAAAACCAGTCTTACAGTGTGGTATGATGGTCCTAAATCCTGAAAGACTCCTCATAAGGTATGTATCTAGATTGGCCATATCTAAAAATGGGTAAACAGGTATGGCTGAAAGCTTTATGGGCAGGCTACTCAGAACTTATTTACCTGTAAAGTAGTAATAGTAACTGATTATATGTACTGAACACNTGGATCTTGGCACAGGGCGACCATGGCATAGAGCCCGGAGCTCGTGGCTAGCCGAACGCAGAACCCAACCTGGACCTCAGTGAAGGGCGACTGCGGCACACAGCCCGAACTTCAGTGAAGAGCGACCAAGCCACACAGCATGGACCTCCTTGCAGGGAGACCCTGGCACAGAGCACGGACTTTGGGAGATCGCAACCACAGCACGCAGCCCGGACCTCGGCGGAGAGCGACCGCAGCAGAGAGCCCTGAACTCATCGCCAGCTGACCGCGGAACACAGCCCGGATTTCTGGGCAGGGCAACAGCAGCACACAGCACAGACCTCGGTGCAGGGCAACAGCAGAACACAGGCCAGACCTCGGCTCAGGGTGACCGCGGCACAAAAATCGGACTTTGATGCAGGGCGACCTCAGCACACAGCCCTAACCTGAGTGAAGGCCGAATGCGGCACACAGGCTGAAACACGTTGCCAGCCGACCACGGAACACAGCCCGGACATCGGCACAGGGCGACTGCGGCACTCAGCTCAGATCTCGGGAGATGGAGACTGCGGCACACAGCCTGGACCTTGGAACAGGGCGACTGCGGCACACAGCCCGGACCTGTGCATAAGGCTACCGTGCCACACAGCCCAGAACTTGTCATAGGGGGAACATGGCCAGAGCCCGGAAAGTGTCTCAAGTCGAGTGCGAAACATAGCCTGGACCTCTGCGCAGGGTGACCGCAGGACACAGCCCGAACCTCAGCGAAGAATGATCGAGGCACACAGCATGGACCTAGATGCAGGGCGACCCTGGCACATAGAACAAACATCAGCAGATGGTGACCGTGGCAAACAGCCCAGACATCATTGCAGGGTGAATGCAGCACAAAGCATGGAGTTCGGCTCAAGGCTACTGCGGCACACAGCCCGGACCTCGGTGCAGGGTGAAAGCAGAACACAGCCCAAACCTCAGTGAAGAGCGACCATGGCACATATTCTGGAAATTTGTGCAGGGCGACCATGGCACAGAGCTCAGAACTCGTCGCTAGCCAACCACGGCACACAGCCCGGACCTCAGCACAGGGCAACCGTGGCACACAGCCCGAAACTCAGTGAAGAGTGACCGAGGAACACAGCATGGACCTTGGCGCAGGGCGACCCTGGCACACAGCATGGACCTGGGTAGATGGCAACCGCGGCACACAGCCCGGACATCAGCGCAGGACGACTGTGGCACACAGCCTGGACCTCGCGAGCTGGAGACCACGGCACACAGACCGGAACTCGGCTCAGGGCGACTCCAGCACACAGTTTGGACCTCATCGCAGGGCGACTACTTCACACAGCGTGTACCTCGGCAGTGTGACCGCGGCACACAGGCCACACCATGGCACAGGGCGACCACGGCACACAGCCCAAACTTCAGTGAAGGGTGACTACAGCACACAGCCCAGAAATCTGTGCAAGTTGACTGTGGCACAGAGCCCGGAACTCATCGCTAGCCGATGGCGGAACACAGCCCGTACCTCAGCGTAGGGTGACTACGGCAAACAGGCCCGACNCAGGCCACACCATGGCACAGGGCGACCACGGCACACAGCCCAAACTTCAGTGAAGGGTGACTACAGCACACAGCCCAGAAATCTGTGCAAGTTGACTGTGGCACAGAGCCCGGAACTCATCGCTAGCCGATGGCGGAACACAGCCCGTAACTTGGCGTAGGGTGACTACAGCAAACAGGCCCGACCTTGTCGCAGAAGACCACGGCACACAGTCCAGAACTCAGTGAAGCACGACAGAGGCAATCAGCCCGAAACTCACTGAAGGGCGACCGCGTCACACAGCCCGGAAGTCGTCGCTAGCTGACCGCGGAACATAGCCTGGATCTCGGCGCAGAGTGACTGCAGCACACAGCTCGGACCTCGGCACAGGGAGACCGTGGCACACAGCCCAGACCTCGGCACAGAGGTACTGTGGCACAGAGCCCTGAACTCATCACAAGCGGAGGGCAGAACACAGGCTGGACCTCGATGCAGGGTGACCGAGGCACACAGCCCGAACCACAGTGAAGAGCGACCGAGGCACACAGCACAGACCTGGTCACATGGCGACCCTGACGCACATCACCGACCTTGGGAGATTGTGACCGCAGTACACAGACTGGACATTGGCGTAGGGCGACTGCAGCACACAGCCTGGACCTCAGCACAAGGCTAATATGGCACACAGCACGAACCTCGGCACAGTTCGACCTCGGCACAGAGCCCAAACCTCAGTGAAGGGCAAACACAGCACACAGCCCGGGGTTCGGCACAAGGCTACCGCGGCACACAGCCCGGAAATCTGTGCAGGTGACCATAGCACAGAGCACGGAACTCGTCGCTAGGCAACCGTGGAACACAGCCCGGACCACGGCACAAGGCGATCACAGCACACAGGCCGGACATCATCGCAGGGCGACCACGGCACACAGCCCGGACCTCGGTGCAAGGCGAGAATGGCAAACAGGCCGGACCTCTTTGCAGGGCAATCACAGCAAAAAGCATGGATTTCAGCGAAGAGCGACCATGGCACACAGCTCGAAATTCGGTGAAGGTCGACCGCGGCACACAGCCCAGAACTTTTCGCTAGCCAACCGCGGAACTCAGCTCGGACGTCAGCGCAAGGCTAACATGGCACACAGCATGAACTTAGGCGCAGTTCGACCTCAGCACACAGCCCAAACCTCAGTGAAGGGCAAACGCGGCACACAACCCGGACCTCGGCACAGAGGGACCGTGGCACACAGCTCGGAACTCATCTCAAGCTGAGGGCGGAACACACCCTGGACCTCGGCACAGGGTGACCAAGGCAAACAGCCCAAACCACAGTGAAGAGCGACTGAGGCACACAGCATGGACCTCAGCGCAGGGCGACTGTGGCACACAGCACCGACCTCGGGAGATGGCGACCACGGTACACAGACCAGACATCGGTGCAGGGCGACTGCAGCACACAGCCCGGACCTAACCACAAGGCTACTGCGGCACACAGCCCGGACCTCGGCGCAAGGCTAACATGGCACACAGCCCGAACCCTGGCGCAGTTCATCCGCGGCACACAGCCCGAACCTCAGTGAAGGGCGAACGC
>SJYV01008496.1:711667-741395 GCA_006410875.1 Neotragus pygmaeus | reverse complement strand
CGGGAAGGAAGTCCTCAAACCTCACTCTCCCTTCCCGACACTCCGCCCATTCTGGGTCTTTTGCTTCATTGAATGTCAATTTAATTAGCCTGCCATTTCCATGAGCAAAAACTCTCTGGAGTTTCTAAAGGGTTGTGTTTGCTAGATAGGGATGTGTGGGGAGAACAGGCCTCTTGATGTTGAATTTCCTAGCACAAAACGTATTGCATTGCTTCATTTATTTGTCTTCCTAATTTGTCCAAGAAATGTTTAGCTTTCAGTGTGGATCTCTTGCACATTAACAAAACTGTGTTTCTACTATTATGTGTTTTTTGAAGCTGTTGCAAACAGAGATTTAGAAAGTTTATTTTTCAGTCCACAAATAACCAATGCTGGAGAGGGTGTGGGGAAAAGGCAACCCTCTTGGACTGTCTATGAGAATGTAAACTGGTACAGCCTCTATGGAGAACAGCATGGAGTTTCCTTTAAAAACGAAGTATAGAGCTAGCGCCTGATTCCGCAGTCCCGCTCCCAGGCACAAATCTGGAGAAAAGTCACAACTCGGAATGACAGATGCTGTTCAATGCACGTTCACTGCAGCACTGTTTACAACAGCCCAGACCTGGGAGCAACCTAAACGCCCATCAGCAGACGAGCGGTGCACGTACCCGAGGGAAGACCACTCAGCCACACGGAGAACGAAACAATGCCGTCTGCACCACGGAGGGACCTAGAGGTGATGTTACTAAGCGAAGTAAGTCAGACAGAGAAAGACAAACACCGTAGAGATCCCTCGACATGGAATCTAAAATACAGTACCAGTGAACTTATCTGTAAAACACCGTAGATATCCCTCTACGTGGAATCTAAAATATGGTACCAGTGATCTTATCTGTAAAACAGAAAAAAACTCGTGGATGTAGGGAGGAGACTTGTGGTTGCCAAGGTGGGGGCGAAGATGGTGTGGGAGTTCGGGGTTAACAGATGAAAACCATTACATACAGGACGGATAAACAGCAAGACCTTCCTGTGCAGCCCAGGGAACTACATCCTCTCTCCTGGGATAAATCACAATAGAAAAGACTATAAAACAGAATGCATAATCCCATGGACAGGGGAGCCTGGTGGGCCACAGTCCAGAGGGCCACAAAGAGCCGGACAGGGCTGGGGCAGCTGAGCGCACGTATGCGTGTGTAGCTGCGTCACTTTGCTGCACCGGAGAAATTAACACAATGTTGCAAAACAACGGCGATAATTTTTTTTAATTTTGTTTTTCAGTAAAATAAGACTCACCTGCTGCTAGCATTTGAAAGCATGGCTGATTTTTAAAATTTATTGATCTTGTGTCCTACAGACTTGGTAACTTCACTGGGAGTTTCTGATAGTTACTTGAAGAATAGTAGTCGTGTCTGTTGCTCAGTCATGTCCGACTCTTTGGTTGCAAAGACTGTGGCCCGCCAGGCTCCTCTGCCCACGGGGTTCTCCAGGCAAGAATGCTGGAGTGGGTGGCCATGCCCTTCTCCAGGGGCCCTTCCCGACCTGGGGGTCAAACCCTGGTCTCCCGCACTGCGGGCGGGTTCTTCACTGTCTGAGCCACAGGGAAGCCGCTGAAGAACAGTGTGGTGTGGGAAACAGCGGTGAGGGTGGGCGTCCACGCCTTGTTTCTGAACTTGGCCGGGAGGATGCTTTTGCTTTTCTAGTGTGTTTATATTGTGAGTCGTCCAATCTTGTCCGACTCTACGACCCCACTGGTTATAGCCCACCAGGCTCCTTTATCCCTGGAATTCTCTGGGCAAGAATACTGGAGTGGGTAGCCATTCCCTCCTCGAAGGGATCTTCCAGACCCAGGGATCAAAGCTGAGTCTCCCGCATTGCAGGCGGGTTCTTTACCATCAGCGCCACCAGGGAAGTGTTAATGCGGTGAATTAAGTTACTGGATCCTGAGTGTGAAGCATCTTGAATTTCTGGGATAAAACCTCCTATCATGATGTTACCATCAAATGTTGCTGTGACATAAACCCCACTTCCTGTGTCCTTTGTGCTTTGCTGGACTTGATTTGCTGAGAACTTCCTGCTGAGAGACACTGGTCTGTGGTTTTCCTTTCCTGCAGAAGCTTGCCAGCCTGCAGCCCCCGTGTTATCTTGGCTTCATGAAGTGAATCTCAGGCGTCCCCTTTCTCTGTACCCTCTGAAGGACTTTCTATGCTGCAATCACGCTTTCGTCCTTGATTGTTAAGAATTTACCAGGAAGGGGTCTGGACTTGCAGTTATTTTGTTAAAAATTCAATATCTTTAAAAGATGCCAGCATACGTGCATTTTCAATGCTTTATGTTTTTGGTAGGTGGTGTTAAGTGATCTGTTTACTTCTAAGTTGCAGTTAATGACATAAATTTCTTTATAATATCTTTTAACTAACTTTTAAAGCCTGTAGAGTCTATAGTAACTATTTTCCCCCGAGCTTTCTAATTCATGGTTTCTGTTTTCTTGCTCATTCTTGCTGAGTCTTGCTAATGTCATGACTCTTAGAGCCAGTGCTGACTGGTTTCCATCCGTGTCTGTTGTGTGACTGATTTGCACTGCTTTTTTTATTATTTGCCTTCTCCTATTACCTTCTTAGGTTTACTTACAAGGGTTTCCCCCCTGGTTTTATTAGAGAGAAGCATAGATAATTGATGTGTATTTTTTCTACTTTAAATACATGCATTTGAAACTATAAATGTATCTTTTATGCAGACCTTTAGCTGCATATCACAAGTGTCAATATGTCTGATTTCAATTACCTTTCAACCGTAATTTGAAAAGTAATTGTAATTTCCCTTGTGATTTCTTCTTTAACCCAGGTGCTTCCGTCATTGATTTCTAGTTTACTCACACCAAGCAGAGAACACACTCTGTACAAACTGAATTCCTAGAAACAGCTTAGACTTACGTTACGAGCAGAATGTAGTTGGTCAAAGCGAACGCCCCATGGTCCTCTCTTAAGAAAATGTAAGCTCCTCGGTCGCTGATGGGGTGCTCGACGTGCGTCCCTTCTGTCCCTGTCTAGTTGTGTGATTATAATCTGTATTCTTGCTTTCTTTTTCCATCAGTGATTGGGAAAATCATCTTTAAAATCTCTACCTAGGGTTGTAGATTAACCTATTTTTTCCATACTTTTTATATTTCAAGCTATGCATACAAATTTAAGGTTTTAATATCTTTCTGTTATATGCTTCACTTATTGTTACTAAATGTCTCTCTTTACTGCAAGGAAAAGGCTCACCTCAAAATATATTTTTCTTTCATGAAAACAGCCTCACTGCCTTCCTTTTTAGCATGTGTTTGCTGGTTTCCCATATTTTATGTCAGTGGATGTCATTGTGTCTAAAGTATGTCTCTCATGAAGAGCATAGAGTGGAAATTATTCTTCTATAAAAACAAGTGTGACCAACTTTGTCATAAAGTGTTTAGTCCACTGGCACGGGGATTCCCTGGTAGCTCAGCTGGTAGCTCCCGCCTGCAGTGCAGGAGGCCTGGGCTTGATTCCTGGGCTGGGAAGTCCCCTGGAGAGGGGACAGCTGCCCACCCCAGCCCTCTGGCCCAGAGACTCCCACGCACTGCATAGCCCTGGGCTCACGTAGAGTCAGGCGCGGCTGAGCCACCGTCGCTTCCGCGTTCACGGCTAGGTGCTTGGCCTAACATCCCCCGATTTCTTTTCTGTGTGTTCTATCTGCCCTCTATCCGTTTATTCTTTCTTTCCATTTTTGGATTAATCAAGTATTTTTATTACTTCATTTCCTCCTCCTCTACTGGCATTATAGTTGTCTATTTCTCATTTCTCTGTAGTTTCAAGTATGCTGCTGCTGCTGCTGCTGCTAAGTCGCTTGTCGTGTCCGACTCTGCGACTCCAAAGACGGCAGCCCGTTGGGCTACTTGATTTATAGAAGTCCACTTTAAATTAACACTTTGCTTCCCAAACAGCTGACGACCCTTACTCGAGTTTTCTGCCGTGTGCCCGCTCTTGCTTTTTGAGTGGTTGGTGTTAGATTTTATTTCTGCTCTCACTGGGCATGCTGCAAAATGTCTCTGTTGTTATTGCTTTAAACGATTAATAACTCTCAGACTTACTCGGAAAGGTGTCCTTTCTGGCGCTCTCTGTGGCCTCATGTCTTGTAGGCTGCCTTTCCCTGAGGCAAAAATTTTCCCTAATTATGCCTTGTAATGTAGATCTGATGGAGACAAATTTTAGTAATTTTGTTGGTTACACAAACATCTTTTCTAGCCTCCATCAATTAAAAGATCCTGTGCTGTGTGTGTGCTTCTAGGTTAACAGTGCTTTTCCTTTCCCTTCGGTACTTGCAAGCAGCACTCTAGTGTCCTGGGGCTCCCATGTGCTGCTGCAGAGCCGCTTCAGGCGCGTCCGACTCTGTGCGACCCCATAGACGGCAGCCCACCAGGCTCCCCCGTCCCTGGGATTCTCCAGGCAAGAGCACTGGAGTGGGTTGTCATTTCCTTCTCCAGTGCATGAAAGTGAAAAGGAAAAGTGAAGTCGCTCAGTCGTGTCCGACTCTTCGAGACCCTATGGACTGCAGCCCACCAGGCTCCTCCGTCCATGGGATTTCCCATAGCTTCTCTCAAAAAAGTCACTCATCCATCCTGCTATTTTCCTCTTTGAAAGTGCACATCCCTCTTCCCCTCGCTAAGTCTTAGACTTTTTCCTCTGTAGCTGGCTTTCAGCAGTCCGACGACAGTTCCCAGGTGTGGGTTTTTCCTATATTTGTGTTGATGTGTGTCTTGCGCCTGTGTGTTGAGATCTTTCATTTTGAAAAGTGCCCCAGCCACTGTGTCTTCCTGTATAGCTGCACTCCGTCCTCTCTCTTTGCGGGTGGGATTATCTGACAATTACCTTCTTTAACGTGTTCCGTGTGTCCTTTAGACTCTGGTGTTTTTTTCTCCTCTCTGGGTTTCAGTTAAGGCCATGCTCAGCCACTTCAGTCGTGTCCGGCTCTTTGGGACCCCATGGACTGTAGCCCCCCAGGGTCCTCTGTCCATGGGATTTTCCTGGCAAGAATATTGGAGTGGGTTGCCATGCCCTCCTCCAGGGGATCTTCCCAACCCAGGGGTAAAAGCTGTGTCTCCTGAATTGCAGGTGGGTTCTTTACTGCTGAGCCACTGGGGAAGGTCTCAGTTAAGGCATTATTTATTAACCTGTCTTTCAGTTGTATAATCCTAATTTCAGCTCTATTAAATGAATTAGCAGACCCTCCTGATGAGCTCTTAATTCATATTTTTACCTTGTAGAATAAATGCCAATTAGATTCTTCGGTGTGATTCCTATTCTCTATTTAAGTTTCCTATCTTTAATCCATTCTATTTTTACCTATTTTATACTTATATTTATAGCCCATTTGATAACTCCCAAATCTGAATTATCTGTAAATATGTTTCTAATTGCTGTTATCTTTCTATTAATTATCATCTATATTTTGCCTCTCTACATTTCTCACAAAATTTGAATGTGTGCTGGACAATAAGACTGAGAGAACCACCAGGTTAAAGGTGATGTCGTTTCCCCTGGAGGTGTCTCATCTGCTCTGCCTTAGAAAGACACTGCACGGGGAGAGTATACCCACCCGAGGGGCACTTGCGCTGGGTTGAGTTGAGCGGTCGCCGTAGCTGCACTCAGTTCACCTGGAGCCACTGTCTTGCTGGGAGCTCAGAGCCCGGCATGCATCTTGATGGGAGAGCCGCCGTGCTGGCTGCAGACCTCGCAGCCGGTGGGCTTCGCCTCTCAAGTGCTGGGAGATGCAGGAGTTCCGTGCCGCCTCCGGCCCAGCCCTGACGTTCCACGTTGTCCGGCTCTCACTGCTCTTACTGCTATCCAAAGTCTTTAAGACCATGATTTTTGTCATTTATTCCACTTTTCCCCCTCAGATTTTATAACGATGTGTCCTGCTGGTATCCGCAACATCTTATGTGGAAAGTAAAAGTTCCAATGGTTTTTTAAAAAATACACATTACCATATTGACTTCCACGGATGAAGAAAGTGGCTTAAGCCCGACCATCGGAGCAATTTAGTGAGTGGGACCCTCGTGACCGTGGCCTCCCTGATGGCCCAGGCAGTGAGGAATTTGCCCGCGATGCAGGAGACCTGGGTTTAGTCTCTGGGTCGGGAGGACTCCCTGGAGAAGGGAGGGGCTACCCACTCTAGTATTTTTGCCTGGGGAATCCCGTGGACAGAGGAGCCTGGCGGCCTACAGTCCCTGGGGTCGCAAAAAATTAGACACAACCAGCAGCTTACGCTTGTGATCATGGAGAAGCCACGGCATCTGATGGTGGCTGCACTGGCAAGATGTGACGCAGGAGAGACCGCAAAGCCCCAGAGAGGGTCTCCTGGGCCTGCCTTCTGCAGGCGCGTTGATGCGACCCCAGGTGGATGGTATTCCAGGGTCTCTTCCATCACATTCAGCCGTGGGCTGAAAAGGCAGGAAAATNCGAGACCCAGCCTGGAGAGGGTCACAGGGCAGCAGAGCTGACTCAAGGGCTCCTCCCGCCTCTGTGGCTGGGGCACCCCAGGATGCCATTTCAGACACCCAGGGAGAGAACTGAGCCTGTGACCTCTCTCCAGCCCAAAGCATGGAGCTGCTGGCACTTGGGGGAGCTTTCTAAATACACAGGAAGCCTCGGGAGGAGGCCCTGATGGAGGCCAGAGCCCTCGGTCAATCAGGTCAGGGACCCCTGTGGGGTCAGGGGTCCCAGGACTCCCCTGACCAGGGCAGGCCTCGGGGCAAGCAAGGGCCAGCCTTCTCCCATTGGCCTCGGGCAGCGGAGTCACCAAGAGGAGCAAGGCCGGTGCAGGGCAGGGAGGCCGCAGAGAGGAGGGAAGCTTCGGCTCCAGCGTCGGTCCTTCTTGTGGGCATGAAGCTTAATGGCCCACAAAACACGCCTACCTCTTCTAGCCCCTCAATCCTCATCAGGTCCCTCGGGGTGGAGGCTACTGTTACCCTTGTTCCCACTGCACATGTGAGAAAACTGAGGCTGGGAGAGGAGCGTGTCAGAAGGGTCTCAGCAATGAAAAGCTGCTGGGCTGCTACACAGCGACAGAAACCATTCACACAGTGAAAAGGCCACCTACTGAACTGAAAGAAATATTTGCAAATCATTTATCTGAAAAGGAGGTAATATCCGAAAAATATAAAGAACTCATACAATAGCCAAAAAAAAAAAAAATCCTATTTTAAAACAGGCAGAGGACCTGAATACACATTTTTCCAAAGAAGACATACAGATGGCTTACAGTCACAGGAAAAGATGTTTAACATCACTAACCATCGGGAAAATGAAAATCAAAACCACAATGAGGCATTACCTCACACCCGTTAGAATGGATATTATCAAACAGATAAGAAATAACAAGTTTTAGAGAGAATGTGGAGAAAAGGGAACCCTTCTACAGTGTTGGTGGGAATGTAAATTGGTGCAGCCCCTATGGAGAACAGTATGGAGGTTTCCTTAAAAACTAAGAATAGAGCTACCCTATGATCCAGCAATCCCACCCCTGGGCATGGATCTGGAAAAAATTCTAATTTAAAAAGATTCGTAGCAGCACTATTTACAATAGCCAAGACATGGAAGCAACCTAAATGTCCATTGACAGATGAATGGATAAAGAAGATACACACACACACACACACACACACACACACACACACACACACACACACATGTACACACAATGGAATATTACTCAGCCATTAAAAAATGAAATAATGCTCTTTGCAGCAACATGGATGGACCTAGAGATTATTATACTAAATGAAGTAAGCCAGACAAAGACAAATATTGAATGATTTCATTTATATATGGAATCTACAAATTATTATAATAATTTAAAAATCCAAAGCCAAGCTCATAGATACAGGGAGTAGACTGGTGATTGCCAGAGGCAAAGACTGGAGGGGAGAGGAACAAAATGGATGAAGGGAACCAAAAGGTACAAAGTTTCAGCTATAAAATAAGTCAGTCCTGGGGATGCAATGTACAGCATGTTGACTAGAGCAAATGATACCCACCCTACTGCATCTTACAAGTTCTCATCACAGGAAAGAAAATTTTTTGACCATATAAGGTGACAGATGTTAACTAGACTTACTGTGGCCATTGTTTTGCAGTGTAAACAAGTATCAAATCGTTATGTTGTGAGCCTGAAACATACTGCTACATGTCATTTACACCATGATTTTTAATTTTCTTTTAAAAATATATATAAAAGAACATTTACTTATTATTTTGACCACGCCCTGCAGCATACAGAACTTCCCCAATCAAGGATCAGACCCATGCCCCTGCACTGAGACTTCGGACTCTTAACTACGGACCACCTCTATTTAAAAAAAACAAAATTAAAAAGGAGAGCTGCTTAGTGCCATTCAGAATTGGCCTCTGGAACAGGAAAAGGACTTTAGTGGAAATCTGATGAAATCTGTATAAAGCCTATCGTTTAGTTAATAGTATTATACCCATCTCAGCTGCTTAGTGTGGATAAACGTACCATGGCTGTGTAGGGGGGGAGGGAAGCCGGGAGAAGGGCATGTGGGAACTCTTTGTTCTGTCACAACGGTCTAATTGTTTGTGTCTTTCCCAGATTCATCTGTTGCCATTCTAATGCCCAATACGAAGGCGTCGGGGAATCAGGTTCTTGGGAGGTACTCAGTCATGAGGGCGGAGCACCCATGAATGATACTGATGCCCTCATTAAAGAGGCACCAGAGAGCTAGCTCACCCCTTCCACAGGGAAGGGCACAGCAAAAGTCTGCAGCCAGATCCTTCTCACCAGCACCCAACCCTGCCAGCACCCTCATCTTGGACTTCCATCCTCCAGAACTGTGAAAAATATGTTTCTATTGTTCATAAGTCACCCAGTCTATGGTATTCTGTGAAAGCAGCCCAAACAGACACAGACTACTTACTGCCTTTATAAACTTTCTGTAAATCTAAAATTATTCCCAAGTAAACATTATTAAAAAGCAGAGCTGGGGGGCTTCCCTGGTGGCTCAGTGTTAAAGCGTCCATCTGCCAATACAGGAGACATAGGTTTGATCCCTGATCTGGGAAGATCCCACATGCTGCAGAGCAGCTAAGCCTGAGTGTCACAACTATTGGGCCTAAGCCTGAGAAGCCGGGAGCCGCAGCTTCTGAATCCTGGGCGCCTAGAGCCCGTACTCCACAGCAAGAGAAGCAACTGCAAGGAGAAGCTGGTGCCTCCCAACTCAGAGTAGCCCCTGATTGCTGCAACTAGAGAAAGAGTCCACGTAGCAGTGAAGACTCAGGACAGCCAAAAGATAATTTTTTAAAAAAGCAGAGCTGGGAAGGGAGGAATCAGTTCAGTTCAGTCATTCGGTCCTGTCCAACTCTTTGCGACCCCATGGACTGCAACATGCCAGGCCTCCCTGTCCATCATCAGCTCCCGGAGTTTACTCAAACTCATGTCCATCGAGTTGGTGATGCCATCTAACTATCTCATCCTCTGTCGTCCCCTTCTCCTCCTGCCTTCAATCTTTCCCAGCATCAGGGTCTTTTCCAATGAGTCAGTTCTTTGCATCAGGTGGCCAAAGTATTGGATTTTCAGCTTCAGCATCAGTCCTTCCAATGAATATTCAGGACTGTTTTCCTTTAGTATGGAAGGATAATTAAATGAAAAAACCAGAAGTGGTATTTGCCTTCTTTCAACTCAAGTTCAGGATCCTCTCCACATTCTTCTGCAGTTGCTATTGACAAGGATGTGAAGCAATTGAAACCCTTGTGGATTGTTACTGAGAATATGAAATAGTGCAGTATAGAAACCAGTTTGGTGGTTCCCCCTCAAAAAAGCTAAACAGAATTACTGTATAATTCAGCAGTTCTACTTCAAGGCATAAACCAACAGAATTTAAACTGGGGACTTGAACAGGCACTTGTACACCAATGTTTATAGCAGTATTATTCATGACACTCAAAAGGTGGAAACAAGCCAAGTGTCCACCAGTGGATAGATGAAGAAAGTGTGATACATATATGCAATGGAACAGTATTCAGCCCTAAAAAGGTAAGAAATTCTGACACACGTTACAGTAGAGATAAACCTTGAAAACATTATGCTAAGTGAGATTAGCCAGATGCAAAAGGGCAAATGCTAAATGATGCCACTGAAATGAGATATCTAGAGTAGTCAAATTCATAGAGACAGGAAGTAGAATGTGGTTACCAGAGGGGGAGGGAAGGGGCAAGTTATTGTTTCCTGGGTACAGTTTCAGTTTGGGATGATAAATAAGTTCTGGAAATAGAAAGTGGTAATGGTTACACAACCTTGCCAGTGTACTTAACGCTGTTAGATTGCATACTTAAAGATGATTAAAATGATACATTTCATGCTGTGTGTATTTTTTCACAATAATAAGTACTGTTTTTTTAAATCACAAACTGCTCCTCTTATCCTTGACATATAGTCCCTGAGTGAGGATGGGGTGAAATGGGGCCTAGAGAGAGAAACTAGCTCCTTCTTGGGGGAGATAAACCACCTCGCTCTCCACACCTATCCTTAGGGAGCCTGACTCCCTCCTCCAACCAGGCCCCCACATACTTCCCCTCAGCATGGGAAATCGCCCCACTTCACAGTTAAACCCACTTTGGGGCAAGTAGCCCACTCACCACCCAGAGAGCCCACAAGAGTGAAGAGAGATCGCCTGTCTCTTCCAGCCCCTTGGGCACCTCCTCCTCCTCAAATCCTTCTCACCTTTCTAAATCCTTCTCACCTTTCTGCCAGAGCGTGAAGGCCCTGCTAAGATACTTCATAAAACAGTTTAGCCAGAAAAATAAACCCATGAACAACTTTATTTTTTGAACATCAATTTAATGTAGTGTTTCCCATTCTCCTTTCTATAGCCCTTTGCTATCTATCACTTATCACTTCACTTTGCTTTTCTTGTATATCTGTCTGATGTCAACTCTTAGCTTGGAATCTTCCCCAAAGTCAAACGTTGTATTTTATTTGTGTTTATATCCTCAGGTATTAGGTAGGTGCTTAACAACAACAGCAAAATGC
This sequence comes from Neotragus pygmaeus, assembly GCA_006410875.1. Taxonomy (NCBI): domain Eukaryota; kingdom Metazoa; phylum Chordata; class Mammalia; order Artiodactyla; family Bovidae; genus Neotragus; species Neotragus pygmaeus. The sequence continues at coordinate 730,355 of SJYV01008496.1, read as the reverse complement.
ACTGAATAAATGATGAAAGAAGCATATGGGTGGCGAGTCAAGCCAACTCAGTTGTCTTTAGATCCTTGTGTTCTCTCATTGGTATCCTCCCTTGGTGTCATTCGTTCAAATGCCTACAGCCTCAGCTATGTCATCTGAACGCCTCATCCACCACGTTGCTTACAGGATCATGTAAGGCTTTCAACCTGAGAATAAGCATTATCCTAGAAAAAGCTGGTCAGCGAGCACTTCTTACACATCTAGGACACCTACTCCCACGGTGACCGACATGCACAAACCTTCCCTTTCTATAAAGACCCATCTAAAGGCCTTTGCCTCCAGAAATCTTCTCTGTTGCTGGCAGCTTCCTTGGCTTCTCCTGATCTCACCTTATTGGGCCTGATGACCTTCTGTGGGGCTTCCCAGCTGGCACTAACGGTAAAGAGCCTGGTTGCCAATGCAAGAGACGTCAGAGACTTGGATTCCATCTTCAGGTCAGGAAGATCCCCTGGAGGAGGGCATGGCAACCCACTCCAGTATTCTTGCCTGGAGAATCCCATGGACAGAGGAGCTGGTGGGCTGCAGTCCACAGGGTCGCAAAGAGTTGCACACGACTGAAGTGACTTGGCACGCATGTGCGCACGACCTCTTGTGATGTCTGCTCCACTTGTTACTCTAGAGATGCAAGCCATCTGTCCTCAGTAAAACTGTCCCTACTGGAAGAAGACGGCCGGTTCCTGCTACCCATACTTCCTGAGGGACCTTGGGCAAGCGATCTAACCCTTCAGAGTCTCACAGCAAGCAGCGTGGACCATCACCCCGGTTGCTGGGGAAGGTGCTCCATCAGCGACACCCTCCAGAGCAAGGATTATGTCCTAAACTGCTTTTTTGTACCCTCCACCAGGCCCAGGAGATGGTTGAGTATCTACTACATGTCCATAAATATTTGTTCACTTTTCCTCCACTACTTTTTAAAAATTGAGATATAATTCACATACCATAAAACCTATTTGAAAATATCAATTTTAGTGGGTTTTAGTATACAAGGCTATGCAACCATCACCACGATATAATTCCAGAACATTTTCATCACCCCCATCTCCATTACATTTTTTAAAAGCTTTATTTCAGCTTTTAATAAATCAAAGTACACTTTGACTACATCTCAATCAACATAATTATTCTATTTTATAATCACTAGTAGTATTTACTAGGTGTCAGACCCTGTTCTGTGTATTTTATAAAGAATAAACCCTATGTGGGAAGTTTCATATCCACATCAGCATCATCCCATGTTAATGACGGGAAACAGAGATGTGAAAAGGATAGGACTCTTTCCGAAGAACCCACAGTGAGCTGCGGCAGAGCTGGGACGTGAGCCCCGGGTCTGTGCTCCTTACCCCCTGCTGCTGCCTCTTGACGGGAGCATTACGATTTGACAACCAAACACCCAGAAAATAAGCAAACATATAACCTTAAGCTTCAAGAGGCCATTTTCTTCCTCCTTTTTAACAATCAGTCACCCTTGGCTGTGATTTTTTTTTCTTTTCTAAAAGCAATTGAAGAGCCCCCCACCGGCCCTCGGCTCGGCTCTGTAAGTGACACAAAACCCAAGAAGCCCTGGTACTTGTCCCCTATGAGTGAAGAGCGTGGACCAGCAGGACACGGAGAAGGTGACAGACAAACATGGGCGTTCACACAAGGGAGAGTGTGGCCACTGCTGAGGGCAGAAAGCTGGGACTTACTGTTCCAAAAGAATCGGCAGTAATGAACTAGTTCTGGGAGGACCAGAGGGGTTGTTTTCTTTATTGAAGATGAAATTCAGATTTCTTTTCATAGGTTGAATGTGGTTATGAATCTGGCAAATATTCTTTCACTTTAAACTCTATTTCATTCTCAGGCAGCTAAAAACACATTGATCTCAGTTTACCTTAACAATGCCACCTCCCACATTTAAATTATCTATACACTGTCATTTATAGAGGCTATTTTTAGATAAGAGTACACATTTTATTTGACAGAAAGAATGTTGCTGAAAAATAGTGTGTAGATTCGATTTAGGGAATTCAAGTGTGTGTTTTTTTTAATGTACAGTACTAGGAAGCTTTCTGTTGGAAAAGCCCTATAAAGAATCCTTTATAAATCAAGAAGTCCTTTGAAATTATATCCACAATTACTTGCTAATTTTCTTTCTAAGCTCTGGTTACTGTATATACCAGGTGTTTTTATTTAAGACACTCCTGTATTTTGACGACTTTGTAATCTATACTTTGTGGTTGGGCTCAGTGGTGTCCTGCTCTTTGCAACCCCGTGGACTGTAGCCCACCAGGCTCCTCTGTCCATGGGATTCTCCAGGAAAGAATACTTGTCATTTCCACCTCCAGGGGATCTTTCCAACCCAGGGATCCAACCTACGTCTCTCGTTCACTGGCGGGTAGATTATTGACCGCTGCGCCACTTGGGAAGCCCTCTATGTTTTGTAGCTCTTTGCAAAATGAAATTGCACGTCTAAGTTCAAAAGTCTGTATTCAACTGACATCTCTCCTAGATGTTGAATCTCATGAATTCTCAGGCACTTAGAAATGACTGTTAACTCAGATTTGTTGCCCACATATGAGGTCCTAAGGCATTTTTATAAGCAAAGTTCTCATAACTTGGAAACCCTGGATTATTTAGGACCTGAACACATTCCAGCCTGGTCTAAGGTAATTGTTTATAAAACGTTTTAAATACACACACACACACACACACACACACACATACAAATCATGTAACTTAGGAGAAATTCCTTTCAGAAAATTATACATCATCAATAATAATTTTATTGTATTGTGATAAATTTTGTCTTGGTGGGCTATTTAAGTGAAAGTGAAGTCATTCAGTCATGTCCGACTCTTTGTGACTCCATGGACTGTAGCCTACCAAGCTCCTCTGTGGGTTGCCATTTCCTTCTCTAGGGGATCTTCCCGTCCCAGGGATGAAACCCGGGTTTCCTGCCTTGGAGGCAGACGCTTTAACCTCTGAGCCACCAGGGAAGCCCTTGTGGGCTATTTAGGGGGAAGGTAATGGCACAGTATGGGTAAACCTAGAGAAATACTATTTTAGTCAAATAAACTGGGCGGCAGCTCCCTCTTGTGGTGGAAAGTAAGTACTGCAGCCACTGAATTGCAATGTGAGAAAACACCTCTGAGGCTTCCTAGGTGGCTCAGTGGTAAAGAATCCACCTGCCAATGCAGAAGACGCAAGTTCGATCCCTGGGTCAGGAAGATGTCCTGGAGAAGGAAATGGCCACCCATTCCAGTATTCTTGCCTGGAGAATCCCGTAGACAGAGGAGACTGGCAGGCTACGGTCCATGGGGTCACACAGAGTCGGACACGACTGAAGTGACTGAGGATATGCATACAGGGATCTAGGGACACCAGGGTGATCACACAGTTGCTGCCCCCACGATGCTCACGTAGTTTGGTCCATTTAGACGTCACCTTTCTCACAATGCTTCTTCTGGTCCCCCGTCACCTCTGTCTCCTCTGAACTGCTCCCTGTTTCCCCACCCCACTCCTGAGATCGCTTCATCTCATGCCTCTCCGCCATGGTCCTCTCTTTATTGCAACTGCTCATTTGCTTGTCTGACTGCCCTACTGGGTTGTAACCTCTTGGAAGGCAGAGGCCACATCCGATCTACTAGTTTTCCCACAGCCCCTCATTCCACGTTTGCCCAGTTAGTATTCAAATACATATTTGTTCAATTGAAATTAGAAGGCAACAGAGCTAATTAAAAACAGATTGCAGTGGAGAAGCTATTTCAGGTTCTTCTACATATAACTCAAAAACAGAGATGCCGCGCCGTGCTTAGGTGCTCAGTCGTGTTCGACTCTTTGCAACCCCATGGACGGTAGCCCACCTGGCTCCTCTGTCCATGGAACTCTCCAGGCAAGAATACTGCAGTGGGTTGCCATGCCCTCCTCCAGAGGATCTTCCTCAATCCAGGGATCAAACCCAGGTCTCCCGCATTGCAGGTGGATACTTCACCGTCTAAGCTACCAGGGAAGCCCCCAACAGAGCAGATAGCATTTTGTGGCTGCCAAAACGCATGTTGAATTTCTCATTAATTTATATGGTATGATAAGGACATCAGTGGGAGGTAAGATCTGTTCTATCCTAGAATCCAGGACACCACGGCCTCCTACACACTGGCTCTATCACCTTCCCACCTGTCATGAAAGGATACTGCAGCACACAGGTGTTCTCACGGGCACCACGTCGGCACCTGAATGCGAACGCTGACTCGGGCCCTGCCACCTGCGGTGGCCAAGGTTCCAAACCAGTGGTTCCCAGACTCTGGGAAATGTTTTAAGAAAGAGTGAAATGTTTTAAAGAAATTGTTTCCAGGGACTGATATGAGGCTGCTAACATTTGCTTACTATGAACAGTTTTAAAATCATTTATTATGACCTTCATTTTATGGGGGAAAAAAGAAATTTTAACACCAAAAAGTAGGAAGGCCATAATCTCAGAATAAATAAGCTTTTTTTCCCCTACTGAGTACATTTAACTCTAGATCTGGGCTGCACACTTGAATCCAAACCCTGGGTAGAGAAGGGAGGGCAGACACGACGGCACAGCGGGCTCTCATCTTCTGGCCGTGTTTCTCCTTTCTCGGCTTCAGAGTTTTTCATTCGACAATTCCCTCACTCACGCTTGCCTTGTCACATGTGAGAATGAGCAAGAAGTCACACCCCTGGGGAACAGGAGCTCAAGTGGAAACGAGCTGATGCGGAAACCCGAGTGAGGAGTTTGCTGAATGAAAAGAAAGTCTGAATGCAATAGAGGAGAAAGGTGGGTGGAAGACGGGCGTCAGTTGTGCCCTTGGCTCCCCCTCCGCTTTCACGCTCCGTTTCTTGGTGCCAGCGTGTGGTTTGGTTAGCTGACTTGTAGGGGAATGCCTGGGGCAGCCTTGTGTGGGTTACGGGGAGGAAGGGGAAAGAGAGAAGAAGGACTTGACCCCACTTGCTGGAAGCAAATTTCTCTGCTCTCCCGACCACGAGGTAAATACAGCAGAGTAAGAACTCGCAGCTCGCAAGCGCTCTGCTTTCTCGAAAGGCTTTCAGATAGTTCCTTCATCCCCACACAAGCAAGCCATCTGACCTCAGGAGGAGCTGACAGTGGAAATCTCTCCCTCCCACACCAGGATTCATCTAGGAAAGGGGAAGGGCTCAGCTGCTCCTCTCACACCCAGAATAAGGGGATGCGTATGTGTATGTGTGTGCACAGGGGCTTAACGCAGACTGAATGTCTGTGGGCCGTCACGCGAAATCAACCTGTTGCTTGCATCCGCCACATCACTCCTTAAATTACGTTAACTACACCACTCTCTCCCAAAGAGGGAGGGCCCCTCACCGAGGGGTCGATGGGGATGATGGCCCACCGAGGCAAGGCCCCAGCCAACAGAGGCCAGCCTCCCCAGACTCCATCTGCAACAACGACAGCCTCGGGGCTCACGTGAGTCCCGGCTCCGCAGAGTCCCAGGACATGCCCGCCTCTAACAAGCAGGTGTCCCTGGGAGTGGGACAGGACTAAGCCGGAGCCCTGGCCTTGGCCGTCGGACAGCCCGGGCCCTACTCCTACCACAGCACAGCCCGCTCAGCAGCGCCTGCAGAACTCAGTGTGCAGGAGGCCGTGGGTCATCTCCCTGCTTCTAAACCTCTTTTAGCTAAAAAAAAAAAAAAGAAAGAAAAAAAAAACATGAAACCTTCGCTGGTGGCTTAGAGGATAAAGCGTCTGCCCGCAATGCGGGAAACCCGGGTTTGATCCCTGGGTCAGGAAGATCCCCTGGAGAAGGAAAGAGCAACCCACTCCAGTATTCTTGTCTGGAGAATCCCATGGACAGAGCAGCCTGGTGGGCTACAGTCCACGGGGTCGCAAAGAGTCGGACACGACTGAGCGACTTCACTTTCTTTCCTTCTTTAGCTAAAACAAAACAAACAAACAACAACAACAACAACAACAAAAAAAACCCCGCAGCAAATGAAAGAAAGCAAAAGCAAACAGACTGCTAATCTTCTCCTCTGAACATTCTGGTAAATAACCCAACATGCCGACATGTCAGGATCGAGATAAACACCTGGAACTTTACCCCAGTTACCAGTAACCACCCTTCATGCCTTTGGGCCTTTGCAAGTACATCTCAGCACCTCACCCTGAGCTTTTCAAACCCCTCTTCATCTTTCCCTCAAAGGTTCATTCTGTCCTTCATCTCTCAAACCTCCAAGCTCTGAAAGGGTCTCAGGTCATCTCCATTCCTTCCTCAGGAGATCTTACATCTTCCCTCCAGTTTCCCTGACCCTTCCATCACTGCCACCATTCCCCTCACCCTCTTCTGGTTTCGCTTCCCCTTTCTCCTAAGGCCGGCTCCAAAACAACCCCAGTGGCTACTGGAAGAAAAGAACCGACGCAACAGGACATTTCTAAGAGGCACTCCCTCTTAGGACATCGTCTGGTTGATCCCTTAGCTCTCTGTGACCCGAGGCTCTTAAATAAGAGTTGCCAGATAAGGTGCAGTATAGCCAGTTAAATCTGAATTTCAGATAAACTTTTTTTTTTTTTTTTTTAGTGTAAGCACATTCCAGGCAATATTTCAGACCCTGTGTTATAATGAGATTTCTTTCATGCCATGATTCCTGTTCCTCTGGCAGAACTTGAGCTGTGTTCACTCAAGATGGAGTCACAGTGGCCAACATGAACTTCCTTATTAGTTGCTTTGGAACATCTGGTGCAGGACTGTGGTGTCTTAGTGTGATCAATTAAGAGTGTTACTTTAGATAAGGAAATTGTTTAGTAATGTGCTCAGGAAAACTTCACTGGAACGAAGGAGCAACTGGTAGGGACAGGAACACCCGGGGCTCAGCCTTACTCCCCTCTGGCAGACTCCGCAACATGGGACCGCCGAGTCTGGTGACTTGAAGGCTCTTTGCTGGAGGACCTGGCTCCAACCTGTTGAGAGCTGATCGAGGGGCACCAGAGGCCCAGTTGGAGCAGAGTGTGACTTGTCATTCACACTTCTCGCTAGACCCCTTGCTGGACCAGAGACTACTGCCCTTGTTAGACACCTCCTTCCCAAGCTTCTCCTGGGACTGGTTTACGACCTACCCTCTTTTTCTCCCTACTTTGATAACCTGTGTTTCATGCTAATGGTGTGCAATAAACCCAGTGATTCAGGAATTGAATCTCGGCTACATTTTCTTTATCTCTAACCCCATAATTCTCACCTGGCCTTACTGCTGAGCACCGTGACACACCTTTCTTTGCTAAATCTGGCGATCCTTCTTAAGTAGATGTAATGATGGAAATGATATACCGTTCATGGAGATCCTAGGATGTGCTCTTTAAGCAGAACACATATGTCGCTTTGTCGGGGAACTGCCGCCAGGCCAGGCTCCTGGGGAATTGCTAATAGTGCCCTGTTCACACTCTCAGGAGTTTCACTTTGGATACTTAAAAGCGAGTTCCATTTTCATTCCCATGACAACGCAACACAAGAACACTTTATTATCTTCATTATGCAGACAAGTGGGTTGATTTTCAAGAGAAAGAAACAATTAGCCTAATGTCACATAGGAAGCAAGAAGTGGCCAGTCTTGCCCACTCAGAGCCTTCCGGGGGCAGACACCGCCCCACAAGGAGGAAGGCCGTGGAGCTGATGCAAACGGAAGTCCCAGCTTCCACAGGGCCCACTCCTTTGACTAGTCACGGTCCCTCTGGACTTGGAATCAAACCTGTGCCCACTTTGAGAAGACCTAAATATACACTTCTCCAACGAAGACACATGGATGGCCAATAGGCACGTGAAAAGATGCTCAATATCGCTAACAGAGAAATGCAAATCAAAACCACAACGAGGCATCACTTCACAGCTGTCAGAATAGCCGTCATCAACAAGACCACAGATAAATGCCAGGGAGGGTGTGGAGAAGAGGGAACCCTCCTACATGGTTGGCAGAAATGTAAATCGGTGCCACCACCACAGAAAACAGTATGGAGGTTCTTTAAAACCAGAAACTACCATATGATCCAGCAACCCCACCTCTGGGCCTGTATCTGGAAAAACACTCTAATTTGCAAAGATACATGCACTCTAATGTTCGCATCCGCACTGTTTATAATAGCAGAGACGTGGAAGCAACCTTCACGTCCGTTGACAGATGAATGGATAAAAGATGATGTGGCGTATACATATACACACACACACACACACTCCATGGAATATCATTCAGTCATAAAAAAGAATGAAATAATGTCATTTGCAGCAATCTGGATGAACCTAGAGATTATCATACTAAGAGAAGTAAGTCAGAAAGAGAAAGACAAATATACATTACTTACATGTGAGATCTAAAAAAAATGATACTGATGAGTTTATTTACAAAACAGAAACAGATTCACAGACATAGAAAACAAACATGATTATCAAAGGAAGAAAAGTGGGGAGGGATAAGTTAGGTGTTTGGAATACATACTACTGTATATAAAATAGGTAAACAGTAAGAATTTACTGTATAGCACAGGGAACTATATTCAATATTTTGTAGTAATCTATAACGGAAAAGAATCTGAAAAATAATGTAAATGTATGTATAACTGAATCATTTTGCTGTACACCAGAAGTAAACACAATATTATAAATATCTACTATATTTCAATTAAAAAAAATACCAAAAAAAAAAAAACCCCACCCTTCATTGCACACAAGATTCTTCGCCAGGCAATGCGATCCCACCACCAAATTAACTGCAGAGATGAAAAGTTCTCCACTAACCTCAAAGAAGCCAGCTGGGTTTTCAGGAGACTGTTTATTCCTTAACAGGACACGCTTCTCATGGTGACACAGAGTCATTGAGAGGAACCGTGACAATAGTGTGCTAGAGGCGATAATGAGAACATGGAGTGATGTTGTTGTCTTTCCTTCAGTCCTAACAGAGCAGGTTAGCTGGCCCAGGGCAGATATGTGGGGATGGGTCTCCTCGCTAGTCACCACGCTCATACCTTCGATGCTCTTCCATCTTTTATCCACAGGTACACCTAGCATATGCATTCATCATGTGGGGGCAAAATGCTCCTCAAACTTAGGCTCCTTAGACCCTCCAGAAGCTTGCTGGTGAGCTAGACAGATGAGGTCCTACCCCATGGAGCTTAGAGGCCAGAGGGAGAAGTCAGACAGGTCTACTCACCTGGGCCAGCCTGCCCTCTCTCGTTTCTTTGCTTGGTAGGGAGTGGGTCCTGTCATTCCTGGTACCAAGGGAATTCCTGCACCTGTTGCCTGGGCAGCAAGAGGCACCAAGCTCCAGAGGGTCAGGGGCACCCTTGAGCCTGCAGCGTGGACTCTGCCCAGTACGCGCCTATGGATAAAGCTGAGCACTAGCCTCAGCTGCACTTCTCATTCAGTGCTTCAGCATCCCCGAGAGCTAGGTACAATCACTGATCCAACTTTATTAGCGAGGGCGCTGAGCCCTGGAGCAGAGAGGTAGCTGTCCAGGCCGCACAGGCAGACTTTGCTCTGGATGAGGGAAATTGGGACGCGAACTTGGCAGTCTGGCTCCTGCTGAACCACGGCCCCAGGGGCAAGGCTCTTGGGGCAGGGGCGGCCGNCCCTGGAGCAGAGAGGTAGCTGTCCAGGCCGCACAGGCAGACTTTGCTCTGGATGAGGGAAATTGGGACGCGAACTTGGCAGTCTGGCTCCTGCTGAACCACGGCCCCAGGGGCAAGGCTCTTGGGGCAGGGGCGGCCGGAGAGCGGAGCCGCAGAGGCTGTTGGGCAGGGGCGGGGGCGGCTGAGGGAGGTTGATGAGCAGAGCGGCAAATCCTGAAGGGCACGTACACGCGTGCCATCCTCGACACTCGGCACGGATTACATCGTTCAGCCACCACCTCGGCCCTGCGAGCCAGGATTTTACAGATGACAAAAGGAGACGGGGAAGTTAAGGAACCTGNGCATAGGCTTGGATAACTGTGACATTGAATGGTTTGCCTTGGAAATGAACAGAGATCATTCTGTCGTTTTTGAGATTGCATCCAAGTACTGCATTTCGGACTCTCTCCTTGACCATGATGGCTACTCCATTTCTTCTGAGGGATTCCTGCCCACAGTACTAGACATAATGGTCATCTGAGTTAAATTCACCCATTCCAGTCCATTTTAGATCACTGATTCCTAGAATGTCGACGTTCATTCTTGCCATCTCTTGTTTGACCACTTTCAATTTGCCTTGATTTATGGACCTGACATTCCAGGTTGCTATGCAATATTGCTCTTTACAGCATTGGACCTTGCTTCTATCTCCAGTCACATCCACAACTGGGTATTGTTTTTGCTTTGGCTCCATCCCTTCATTATTTCTGGAGTTATTTCTCCATTGATGTCCAGTAGCATACTGGGCACTTACCGACCTGGGGAGTTCCTCTTTCAGTATCCTATCATTTTTCCCTTTTCATACTGTTCATGGGGTTCTCAAGGCAAGAATACTGAAGTTGTTTGCCATTCCCTTCTCTAGTGGACCACATTCTGTCAGACCTCTCCACCATGACCCATCCGTCTTGGGTGGCCCCACATGGCATGGTTTGGTTTCCTTGTGTTAGACAAGGCTGTGGTCCATGTGATCAGATTGGCTAGTTTTCTGTGATTATGGTTTTAGTGTGTCTGCCCTCTGATGCCCTCTCACAACACCTACCGTGTTACTTGGGTTTCAGGGACTTAATATGTCAGAGAAATTCATGCATTTGAATGAATGATGCTGCTAAAGTCTGCTAAACTCTTTTTAAGGTACTGTTGATTTCATCAGATCCACTAGATGAAAAAAAGCATATAGTGTGTACACAGACACATATATGTCAAGTATATAGATATATTCAATAAATAATATTTATATATAACATTTATGCTTATATATATTAATATATACATATGTTTTCTTTAAACACAATGCTGAGGAAGGGGCTATGTATATATATATATTTCAACACTTCCCACAAAGTGATATATACTTCAAATGAGTCCGTGGGACCTCATTTTTACAATATCCATTCCACTGTGCAGACACTAGAACAAAAGTATAGTTGATGAGTATTTAGGGTGCTATGCTCAGTCACTCCATCATGTCCAACTCTTTGTGATCCCATGGACTGTAGCACACCAGGCTCCTCTGTCCATGGGATTATCCCAGCAACAATACCTGAGTGGGTTGCCATTTCCTCCTCCAGAGGATCTTCCTGCCCCAGCGATCAAACCCACATCACCTGTGGCTCCTGTATTGGCAGGCAAATTCTTTACCACTGAGCCACCTGGGAAGCCCCCTAGATAATGTATAACACTTATCCTTTCTTAGAATTGGAACATCTTGCTTTTAAAATGTGACTTTCTATTTTACACTGCTATACATAAGGGCCTTAGAGGCTGTTACAGGCTTGTGAGAGTGAAGTTTTTGGTTAAAATGCCATTACATCACTGCCACACATGCATGTTATAAACAAAAAGAACAAGGTTTATCCAATACTTATCATGGAAAAACTGCTGTGCTTTAAATCTATCAATGCTTTTCACCTTTTTATTGTAAACAAGACCTATAATAGAAAGCCACACAAAACAAACACACAGAATTATTAGAAGGTAAACATAAGCTGGGTCAAGAAGCAAAAATTTCGGCAGCTGACCCAGAAACCCCTTCCATGTGCTCCATCCTCATCACAATACCCTCTCTCCCTTTATAAGGAGCCATCAACCTGACTTCCACAGTATTCACTTCTTTGCACTTTAAAAAGAGTTTTTTTTCATTCACATGTGCATCCCTAGCCTATAGTTTAATCTTGCACGAGTAGCCTTTTAATCTACAGATTCTCCCTCCTTTCTTTTCCTTAACAATTTATATGTTGAAGAAACCAGGTTGTAGAATTCCTCTCAGTCTGGGTTTCTGGGTTTTGCTGATGGCATATTCATGATGCAGTTCAAAAATGTTCCTCTGTTCTTTATATTTCCTGCATGTCAGCAATTGTATCCAGAGGCTTGGTGAGATTTACAGTTGCTATGGTGAGCACACCAGAGGTAGAGTGCTGTGTCATCAGAAGGGCTGCAGTGTCTAGCTGTTTTTTTTTTTTTTTTTATGATTTCCGTAATCACTAATGCACTATGCCTAGATGAACTCATCACACTTAAAAAAAAAAATGTATTTATTTATTTGGCTGTGCCTAGTCTTATTTGCAGCATGTAGGATCTAGTTTCCTGACCAAGGATTGAACCCAGGCCCCCTGCACTGGGAGTGTGGAGTGCCAGTGGATCACCAAGAAAGTCATATGCTTGATTCTTTCACTTTATTTGACCACTTTCCAGATAATGAAATAGTTCCTTATTATCCTTGTAAGGTGACCATATTTTTAAAAAACTAATCATAAACTCACAGATTTAAACATATTTGAGTTCCGTTCTATTGCAATTACTCTTCTTTTTGAAGTTCAAATGGTCCCATCTTTGTCCAGGGAGCCAGCATCACTAGAGTATCATAGTGCCTATCACTAGCCCAGGAAAAGATCAAAATTCAAAATTTGAAGCACAGTTTTCTATTGAATGCATATCACTTTTACACCATCGTAAAGTCAAAAAATTAAGTTGAACCAATGAAAGTTGGAGACTGTCTGCACTCCTTTTTTTTTTTCCCTTCTGACATAAAGCATTGCATTTAAAAGCCTGAGAATAATCCAGTTTTCTTTCCCTTAAAATACACTTTGTCTTTTAGATGTCTAAACAAACTTTTTCCTTTAAAGTCCAGTTAACTTACTACATGGTATTATTTTGGGCCAGTATTCTCAGGTATATGTTGTGCTCTTTGAGTAAGCAGTTTTCAATTTAAGGAAAAAAGTTTTTTGGCATTACCATTTCTAGTACTTTTTTCAGTTCCCTTACTATGTTTTTCTTCATCAAGGCTCCTCCTGTCTATGCTAAGTCTTCCTTGTCTAATGCCTACACGTGACATTTTCTCTTAAATCTTCCGAATGTCTCTCCTCATTATTTGACGTCTGGCCGTGCTGGGCGTTCGCCGCTGCAGGCTTTTCTCCAGTTGTGGTGAGCAGGGGCCGCTCTCCAGTTTGGTGCAGGGGCTTCTCATTGCAGTGGTTTCTCTTGCTGCAGAGCACGGGCCTCAGTGCATGAGGGCTTCAACAGCTGTGTACTTGGGCTCAGTGATTGCGGCTCCTGGCCTCTAGGGGGCAGGCTCAACAGCTGTGCCGCACAGGCTTAGCTGCACGTGCAATCTTCCCAGACAAGGGATCAAACGCGTGTCTCCTGCGTTGGTAGGCAGATTCTTATCCACTGTGCCACCAAGGAAGTCCCTCTCATTTATTTTTGAATTTTAGAGTTTTATATTTTAAACTCATTTTTGAAATACTATGCTTCAGTGTTTCCTTTTTTTTTTTAAATAAATTTTTATTTTTATTTATTTTTTAACACTGAAAACATTTGGATTGGTGTATAGCCAGTTAACAATGTTGCTATAGTTTCAGGTGAACAGTGAAGGGACTGAGCCATAATATACATGTATCCATTCTCCCCCAAACCCTCCTTCTGTCCAGGCTGGCACATGACATTGAGTAGAGTTCCATGTGCTATACAGTAGGTCCTTGTTGGTTATCCATTTTAAATATAGCAGTGCGCACATGACCTTTCCAAAGTCCCTAACTATCCCTTCCCCCGGCAGCCATGAGTTCATTTTCTGTGAGTCTCTTTCTTTTTTTTAAAGTAAGTTCATTTGTATCATTTCTTTTTAGATTCCACATATAAGGAATGTCTTATATTTCTCCTTCTCTCTCTGACTTACTTTACTCAGTATGACACTCTCTGGATCCATCCATGTTGCTGCAAATGGCCTTATTTCATTCCTTTTAATGGCTGAGTAAGATTCCATTATGTGTTCTTATATACACATGCACACACGCATACATGACTTCACCCATTTCTCTGTTGATGGACATTTAGTTTGTTTGTGTGTCTTGGTCATTGTAAATGGTGCTTCAGTGAACACTGGGGTGTATGTATCTTCCGGGCCATGTTTTTCTCTGGATACATGCCCAGGAGTGGGATTGCAGGCTCATATGGTAGCTCTATTTTCAGTTTCTTAAGGACCCTCCATGCCGTTCTCCATAGTGGCTGCACCAGTTTACATTCCCACCAACAGTTATGCTTCAGTTTTGACCTCTTCCATCAAGCTGTCTTTCCAGCATGCTTTCATCAGAGGGATGTTATTCTGCTCCATGTTCTTTCATTTCCCTAGTAACTTCTTATGAGCTTGGAAGTTGATACTTTTCTGTGGCTCATTATGCAAAATTAGCTTTTCTGAATAGTTAGAAGGAAGTGCAGTTCAAGAAAATCTCACTAACTTGACGGAACTCCCTCTTTGGTTATCACCGTCAAGTGTTTGAAATCATGGCCTCTTGCTTTCTGATATTTCCTGTTGTCGTTTAATCGCTAAGTCATGTTGGCTCTTTGCGACCCCATGGATTGTAGCCCACCAGGCTCCTCTGTCCATGGGATTTCCCAGACAAGAATACAGGAGTAGGCTGCCGTTTTCTATCTCTCTTCCTTTTCCCCACTTTTATCTGGACTTCCTCCTTCCCTCATGTCTCCTGGCACTGTTGTGCTCAATTTTGACTCCACTGTCAGCATTTTCTCTTCAGATGGCGCGCTGGCCTGGAAGAGGGCTTTGGTTTTAGAGTTCAGGAGTTAATGTGGCCCAGACTGCCTGAGTTCCTTTCAGAACCCTCCCAGAACCCTGGCACTCATCTGGCACTGAATTGGGTAACACCCCTCCTAGTTTCAGCTGCTATGCTCAAATCAGCCTGCACTCATTTCCAGTGCATTCCTGTTACCTGTTCTGGGGTTCTCCTGGTCTCAGGTCTGTCAGATGCCCTGTTGTCTCCCCACCCCTGACTTACTCCTTTCGTACAAACACTGATATCCTGCAGGTTTTGTGGCTGCTGAGGTTTATCTCCACCACCTGCTTATCCCTTGAGATCTGTGGATAACTTACTTGGTTTTGATGTAAGTGCTGCGTGCTACCTAGTTGTTCTGTTTTACATGAGGATTCAGAGATTCGAATAACAATGTTGCTGCTGTCTTTTTCCCAGAACTGATTAGGCACGTCTATCTTTAAAGTCTATTTTTCACCCATCCCCAAAGCTAGTCCCTAAATGTGACATACTGCTGCCTGATGGCCATACTGTCCTTGCTGCTGAAGTAGGCATTGCCACACCACTGCTCTTTACCCAGGGCTTTTCTCAGAGAAACTATGAGAGACAGCTGAAACTGCAGGGCCCAGATGTGGCTGCTCCCTCAGTGATACAGAGACTGGGGGTGGGGGGGGGATGGGGGGATGAGGAGAACACGGTAGGGCCTATAACCTGTCTCTTATACACATCTAGATGTGTATAAGAGACAGCTAATGCACTATGCCTAGATGAACTCATCACACTTAAAAAAAAAAAATGTATTTATTTATTTGGCTGTGCCTAGTCTTATTTGCAGCATGTAGGATCTAGTTTCCTGACCAAGGATTGAACCCAGGCCCCCTGCACTGGGAGTGTGGAGTGCCAGTGGATCACCAAGAAAGTCATATGCTTGATTCTTTCACTTTATTTGACCACTTTCCAGATAATGAAATAGTTCCTTATTATCCTTGTAAGGTGACCATATTTTTAAAAAACTAATCATAAACTCACAGATTTAAACATATTTGAGTTCCGTTCTATTGCAATTACTCTTCTTTTTGAAGTTCAAATGGTCCCATCTTTGTCCAGGGAGCCAGCATCACTAGAGTATCATAGTGCCTATCACTAGCCCAGGAAAAGATCAAAATTCAAAATTTGAAGCACAGTTTTCTATTGAATGCATATCACTTTTACACCATCGTAAAGTCAAAAAATTAAGTTGAACCAATGAAAGTTGGAGACTGTCTGCACTCCTTTTTTTTTTTCCCTTCTGACATAAAGCATTGCATTTAAAAGCCTGAGAATAATCCAGTTTTCTTTCCCTTAAAATACACTTTGTCTTTTAGATGTCTAAACAAACTTTTTCCTTTAAAGTCCAGTTAACTTACTACATGGTATTATTTTGGGCCAGTATTCTCAGGTATATGTTGTGCTCTTTGAGTAAGCAGTTTTCAATTTAAGGAAAAAAGTTTTTTGGCATTACCATTTCTAGTACTTTTTTCAGTTCCCTTACTATGTTTTTCTTCATCAAGGCTCCTCCTGTCTATGCTAAGTCTTCCTTGTCTAATGCCTACACGTGACATTTTCTCTTAAATCTTCCGAATGTCTCTCCTCATTATTTGACGTCTGGCCGTGCTGGGCGTTCGCCGCTGCAGGCTTTTCTCCAGTTGTGGTGAGCAGGGGCCGCTCTCCAGTTTGGTGCAGGGGCTTCTCATTGCAGTGGTTTCTCTTGCTGCAGAGCACGGGCCTCAGTGCATGAGGGCTTCAACAGCTGTGTACTTGGGCTCAGTGATTGCGGCTCCTGGCCTCTAGGGGGCAGGCTCAACAGCTGTGCCGCACAGGCTTAGCTGCACGTGCAATCTTCCCAGACAAGGGATCAAACGCGTGTCTCCTGCGTTGGTAGGCAGATTCTTATCCACTGTGCCACCAAGGAAGTCCCTCTCATTTATTTTTGAATTTTAGAGTTTTATATTTTAAACTCATTTTTGAAATACTATGCTTCAGTGTTTCCTTTTTTTTTTTAAATAAATTTTTATTTTTATTTATTTTTTAACACTGAAAACATTTGGATTGGTGTATAGCCAGTTAACAATGTTGCTATAGTTTCAGGTGAACAGTGAAGGGACTGAGCCATAATATACATGTATCCATTCTCCCCCAAACCCTCCTTCTGTCCAGGCTGGCACATGACATTGAGTAGAGTTCCATGTGCTATACAGTAGGTCCTTGTTGGTTATCCATTTTAAATATAGCAGTGCGCACATGACCTTTCCAAAGTCCCTAACTATCCCTTCCCCCGGCAGCCATGAGTTCATTTTCTGTGAGTCTCTTTCTTTTTTTTAAAGTAAGTTCATTTGTATCATTTCTTTTTAGATTCCACATATAAGGAATGTCTTATATTTCTCCTTCTCTCTCTGACTTACTTTACTCAGTATGACACTCTCTGGATCCATCCATGTTGCTGCAAATGGCCTTATTTCATTCCTTTTAATGGCTGAGTAAGATTCCATTATGTGTTCTTATATACACATGCACACACGCATACATGACTTCACCCATTTCTCTGTTGATGGACATTTAGTTTGTTTGTGTGTCTTGGTCATTGTAAATGGTGCTTCAGTGAACACTGGGGTGTATGTATCTTCCGGGCCATGTTTTTCTCTGGATACATGCCCAGGAGTGGGATTGCAGGCTCATATGGTAGCTCTATTTTCAGTTTCTTAAGGACCCTCCATGCCGTTCTCCATAGTGGCTGCACCAGTTTACATTCCCACCAACAGTTATGCTTCAGTTTTGACCTCTTCCATCAAGCTGTCTTTCCAGCATGCTTTCATCAGAGGGATGTTATTCTGCTCCATGTTCTTTCATTTCCCTAGTAACTTCTTATGAGCTTGGAAGTTGATACTTTTCTGTGGCTCATTATGCAAAATTAGCTTTTCTGAATAGTTAGAAGGAAGTGCAGTTCAAGAAAATCTCACTAACTTGACGGAACTCCCTCTTTGGTTATCACCGTCAAGTGTTTGAAATCATGGCCTCTTGCTTTCTGATATTTCCTGTTGTCGTTTAATCGCTAAGTCATGTTGGCTCTTTGCGACCCCATGGATTGTAGCCCACCAGGCTCCTCTGTCCATGGGATTTCCCAGACAAGAATACAGGAGTAGGCTGCCGTTTTCTATCTCTCTTCCTTTTCCCCACTTTTATCTGGACTTCCTCCTTCCCTCATGTCTCCTGGCACTGTTGTGCTCAATTTTGACTCCACTGTCAGCATTTTCTCTTCAGATGGCGCGCTGGCCTGGAAGAGGGCTTTGGTTTTAGAGTTCAGGAGTTAATGTGGCCCAGACTGCCTGAGTTCCTTTCAGAACCCTCCCAGAACCCTGGCACTCATCTGGCACTGAATTGGGTAACACCCCTCCTAGTTTCAGCTGCTATGCTCAAATCAGCCTGCACTCATTTCCAGTGCATTCCTGTTACCTGTTCTGGGGTTCTCCTGGTCTCAGGTCTGTCAGATGCCCTGTTGTCTCCCCACCCCTGACTTACTCCTTTCGTACAAACACTGATATCCTGCAGGTTTTGTGGCTGCTGAGGTTTATCTCCACCACCTGCTTATCCCTTGAGATCTGTGGATAACTTACTTGGTTTTGATGTAAGTGCTGCGTGCTACCTAGTTGTTCTGTTTTACATGAGGATTCAGAGATTCGAATAACAATGTTGCTGCTGTCTTTTTCCCAGAACTGATTAGGCACGTCTATCTTTAAAGTCTATTTTTCACCCATCCCCAAAGCTAGTCCCTAAATGTGACATACTGCTGCCTGATGGCCATACTGTCCTTGCTGCTGAAGTAGGCATTGCCACACCACTGCTCTTTACCCAGGGCTTTTCTCAGAGAAACTATGAGAGACAGCTGAAACTGCAGGGCCCAGATGTGGCTGCTCCCTCAGTGATACAGAGACTGGGGGTGGGGGGGGGGTGG
>SJYV01008496.1:640591-711526 GCA_006410875.1 Neotragus pygmaeus | reverse complement strand
GGGGATGGGGGGATGAGGAGAACACGGTAGGGCCTATAACCTTGTGGTTTATCTGTATTTAGCTAATCAAGCATTACTACCTCAGTGGCATCTGAAAAAAAGTACAAGTGGAGATAGGAAAATTTTAAAAAAAAGAGAGAAAAGAGAGAGACTGCCTATCAGCTTTACTTCTGTGGCAGCTAAGGCAAGATGTCTAGGATTTGGGTCATGGGCTTAACAGAACAAGGGAGCCCTTCCAGTGGCCACCCAAAGACCTCACTCCATCATGCAAGCAGGTGATGTCACTGTTCTTACCTAGTGGAATTTGATGACTACTAATACAAATGACAATTGTATGTTTCCATTTTCTCCCTTTCTGGAATCCTTCCATTTTCCTTTGCTTCCAGTGTTCATTGAGAGCAGACAGGCCATCTTTTAACTTATAGGTCACTAGGTCACAAGCAGCCTTGTCTGGACTTGATAAGGAGAGCTGCACAAAACCCAGCTATCCTGGACTCTGAGTGGGATTCAGTGATGAATGGAGGAGGGAGCTGGTTCTACTTATAGCAAGAGGAATGACGAGGGGCAGACTGTGACAGATACCATAAATTAGATTGCTCAGTATCCATTTGCATTTTCTTGTCCTACATGCAGAGGTTGAAAAACAAAACAAAAAAAATAACGTCTCAGACACCCTTGCAATTGAGGTTCAAAATGTGATTTAGATTCTAATCACCACTTAAACTCACAGGAGTCTGATTTGGAATAGAGATCCAAGAGAAGAAGCAATATGTAGGGTATTTATTTTGCGGACTGTGGCAAAGGCAACATGCTCTTGAGCTGGCCACCGCAGTGGCAGCTTCCTGATTTTGGCTGAAGTGGCTGGTTTGCAGCCAGCAGCCGCTGGGATTCCTTCCTGATCTAGGCAGATGCAGCAGCCACACTTAGAATTTGCCATGTGGTTTGGGGAGTCATTCCTGGCAGCCTGGTCTACAACCTGTCTCTTTAGCCCTCCAGGGATTCTGAAAGCCACTGAAAATCCTATGAAAATCACTTTTTGTTTAGTCTACCTAGAGTGGATTATGTTTTCCACTACTAAACTCTGACCCACATAGCCTGCCAATGCACAAAGCAGAGGCAGCTCCCGCTCTCTTGGTTTACCCAGGAGCAAGCACCCAGGTGCCTAGGTAACCCCATTTCTGGATGCTTCTAGCAACAAAGGGGATAATTCTTGCAGTTGGGCACGTGTTTTTGCTGCCCTAGGAGACAGAAGGGACAGCCTGCCACAAGCACATATATGAGTGGCGATGGTGACACTTTTGATGTTCAGGCCATAGCTGTTGGTGTTTTTATTGGTATGGGAGAATGATACTCTTCTACATTCTCTCTGAGAACTGTAAAATTAAAATGTTGTTTGTGTTTATTTTTAAATTAATTTTTATTAGACTACAGTTGCTTTACAACATTGCATTAGTCTCTACTGTACAGCAAAGTGAATCAGCTGTATGTATACATCTATCCCGCCTTTTATTTTCTTCCCATTTATGTCATCACAGGGCATTGAATAGAGTCCTCTGAGCTATACAGTAGGCTCTGATTAGTTATCTATTTTATAGATGGTATCAACGGTGTATATATGTCATGCCAACAGTGTATATATGTCAATCCCAATCTCCCAATCCATCCCACCCCCACTCTGCCCCCTTGATGTCCATGTTTGTTCTCTATCTCTGTGTCTCTATTTCTGCTTGGCAAATAAGATGGCTTTGTGTTTTTTAAAAGAACTTTTGGCTTCAGACAAAGTAAAATGATTTGGGGGGTAAAATGCTTCCAATTCAGGACACAATTTATAAATTGTAGGATTTCCCACCCATTTTGTATTATAATCTGTCCTAGAATAAAAAGAAATGTACTTTTTCCTCTGTTTCAGGCATGTCTATGATTACAAACACCAGGGGCGCACCCAGTGATAAGTGGCTGCACGGTTTTGTAGTCTTTGTAGACTTGAACATTTTCAGCTGTTGTTTAATGACAGCACTCTTGGCTTTGAGCCACTGGCAACAGGGACTGGTTACCGTGTGCAGCACTGGGTCTGCTCTGCCAGTAAAGGCTGCACGTCAAACCCATAACAGCTGTTCTCAAAGGGCAAAGAATACACCCGCCCCTCCCAGTCATCTTTCCTCCCTGACTGTAAGCAGGCCCTTGGGGCAACTGGTCATATCTGAGACCTTTCCACGGTGACCTTTGGGAACAGTCTGTCCCTTCTGCCCTTAAATGTCCTGGAACAGCAGCAGCACTGGGCTGTCATTCTGGAAACGCAGACCAGGCTGCAATAATGGCCCCGTGCCTCATCTCCCACATGGAATTGATGACCCCTACTTATATCCTTCATGCCTATTTGATCACTTTCATCTTTTCCTGAGGATTTACAGAGCGCTATCATCGAGTTTGCCTCATCACACCATTGACAGTCAGTTTAGTCGCTCAGTTGCGACCCCATGAATTGCAGCACGCCAGGCCTCCCTGTCCATCACCATCTCCCAGAATTCACTTAGACTCACGTCCATCGAGTCGATGATGCCATCCAGCCATCTCATCCTCTGTCGTCCCCTTCTCCTCCTGNTGGCCCAGCAGCACTCTGTACAGGCCAAGAAGCGGCCACGAAAGAGAAAGTTGTCAGTAGTTCAGTTGTGTCCAACTTTCCAACCTCATAGACTGTGGCCCACCAAGCTCCTCTGTCCGTGGAATTCTCCAGGCAAGAATACTGGAAAGGGTAACCATTCCCTTCTCCAGGGTATCTTCCCAATCCAGGGGTTGAACCCAGGTCTCTTGCATTGCAGGCAGCTTCTTTACCGTCTGGACCTCCAACCAGGGAAGCCCCAAGAAGTGGCCATTTCCTAATTCAGTTCTGTGATGAGTAAGGAAGTGGGAGCCACCTCTCCTTCCCAAGTGAAGGGAAGGCTGAGCCAGCTGGCCTGACATGACTGGCTGACCCCTTCAGCCCTCACTGGCTCCTCTGAGTCGAATCTCTCGAGTTCAGCCCTAAGGGCTTTATCACTCCAGTGATCCTTGATACTGCAGGTCTGACAGGCCCCATCATGCTGCCAGACCTGACCTTGCTGGTGAAAGCTACTTATTTTATAGCTTTGCTAGGCCTGCCCACGACCACCATGACTTATCATGTTGATTAATAGCCTGGGGGTAAGCCGATCTCAGCCCCCTCCTCCTGCCAGAGGCCCTGGCTTTTGCAGTGCTCCACGCCTGCCTCCCAGCCTGCTTGTCACTTGGTCTGGTCATGAATATTCCAGTTCTTTTATGCTCTCCGCAGAAGCCAAGTCCCTCAGCCCCTAATCCTACCGCTGCTCGCTGCTCCGTGGGACACACTCCCTGCAGGCTGCCTGGCTACTGCCGCCCCGGCCCCAGGAAGGCAGCCTCAGTAACTCATGTTCCTGCACCACCTTCCAAGAGTGCTTATTAAGCCGCTGCCAGACAGTCACTGAGCTGTGTGAAGCCGACTCTCTCCACAGGGAAGCGCTAGTTCAGGGAGCAACCAACATTTTGAATGTACATAATGTCAACAAAATGTTTGAGGACGAACCCCCCCCCTCCCGACAGAGTGATAATGACTTACAGATTATAATCAGGTATTAGTGTACTAATCCATGGTGTATTATCAAACATACATAAATGTACAAATTAAAGCAAATGAGTTAGAGATAAATAGTATTTTCTAAATGTTTTACTTATTAAAGTACAAAAAATTTTGCTGTCACTTAAAGATGCAATGAAAACATTTTGAGAGAACTATAACTGAATATGCTTCATTGAAAAAAATTAATAGACTTTATTTATAGGGGGAGTTTTAGGTTTACAGAAAAACTGAGCAGAAAGTACAAAGAGTTCCTACATACCTGCTCAAAACCCTCTCCTCTTTGGTTTTCTCAGTTAATAACAGCTCATCTGAGTGTGGTACATCTGTTATAAAATGATGACACGTTTTATAGGCAGGCGTGGAGCACTGCAGTATTGATACGTGATTATTAACTGAAGTCCATAGTCTGCATTAGAGTTCACTCTTTGTGTTGTACGTTTTCTGGGCTTTGGTAAATACATAATGACACGGATCTCCCACGACAGCGTCACACAGAGTAATTTCATTGCCCTAAAAGTTCTCTGTGCTCCATCCAATCATCTCTCCTCCCTGCCCCCAGCCTCTGGCAGCCGTAGATCTTTTTACTGCTCCGTTATTTTTTACAACTTTGGTTTAACCCTTTGTGATAAAATTGGATTTGAAGGTCCAATTCAAAGTACACTCCTTGCTTGTGAACCATGTGGCTGACCTAGCAGAAGAGGCCTTGAAACAGCTACTGACTCCCCACAAAGAACAGCAGTGAGTACACTTCGGAAATCACAGTGATTTTTTTCAGTCTCACTCACCTGTTATGTAAATGTATTTATTGACATTCAGCTGGTAAATTTCTCTGTTCCCTGTGGTCAATAATTTATTATTGCAAGCTTACTAGAACTGGATGCATGTCACAATTTTAACAAAGAACTCAGTTGTCCCTCTCTCTTCTAGATACGTTGATAGGAAGATTTTTAGGCAGATCTAAAATTCTTCAAATTTTCAAAGTAAACAGATAATAAACATTAAAAAAAATAAAACTATAGGACGATAGAAATACTTCTAAATATTTATTTTCAAAAATACTTTCTAGAGTACAAATTTCTTTTCAAAGGCTGTTTCTCACATCATTAAAATGTCACTTTACATTAAAAGGATGGATTAAGAGAACTTATTTTTTTCTAAACTATTGAATAGGTAGCATATTGCTAATGGCCACTTATTATCACAGAAAAGAAGAGCAAATTTAGGACACTTGTTTTTTGGGGAGGGGAGGGTGGAAAGGAGTGTATACACGGAGTTTTTAAAAGTTTTAAGTTTAGGAATATCTTTGAGTACTTTCACACAGATAATAAATCTCAAATTACAGATTTTCACTCAACCCCATTGCATATATTCTACCATTTGCTAATTTTATTATCATTATTTTGAAATGTTTTATATTGTTATCGCAACCATGAAATTAAAGGACGCTTACTCCTTGGAAGAAAAGTTACGACCAATCTAGACAGTATATTAAAAAGCAGAGACATTACTTTGCCAACAAAGGTCCGTCTAGTCAAGGGTATGATTTTTTCAGTAGTCATGTATTGATGTAAGAGTTGGACTATAAAGAAAGCTGAGCGCCGAAGAATTGATGCTTTTGAACTGTGGTGTTGGAGAAGACTCTTGAGAGTCCGTTGGACTGCAGGGAGATCCAACCAGTCAATCCTAAAGGAAATCAACCCTGAATATTCATTGGGAGGACTGATGCTGAAGCTGAAACTTCAATACTTTGGCCACCTGATGTGAGGAGCCAACTCATTGGAAAAGACTCTGACGCTGGGAAAAACTGAGGGCAGGAGAAGGGAAAGACAGAGGATGAGATGGTTGGATGGCATCACCGACTCAATGGACATGAGTTTGAGTAAACTCTGGGAGTTGGTGATGGACAGAGAGGCCTGGAGTGCTACAGTCCATGGGGTTGCAAAGAGTTGGACACAACTGAGCGACTGAACTGAACTGACATTGTTATATATATTTACCTTCTTTAACTTTTAAAACCTACTGCAGAAACTTGAGTTCATCATTTGCTTGGGTTCATGACACATTATCATTCTTGAAAATACTCTTGGGATATTTTAGCGAGTTCCCACTTCACCTTTTAAAGAGTTGTCTTCCAGATCAATCTTATTTTAACAGCATGTTCATAAGGCATTTTTAAAAAGTAACTATCAATTTGCCACAATAAAGCAAACAAATTCAGTCTTCTCCACCCTCTCCCAGCATCCTCCACTCCTGCAGAGTAAGGTGTGGAATACATTCCAGCATGGCCACACTTGCGCACGATTCCCTGAGAATGCTGGCAGTGTGGAGGAAAAGGCCCACAGAGTCCTGGGGTTGCCATACTTCCTGGTTCTCCTAGTCTTCCAGCTGTGTAGCTACATCTCACTGAAGTTAGGCACCTGGATTCTTGTGATGGGAGGAGGACATTTGGAAAACACTGTGACTTTGGGAGACCCTAAGGTCTTTTCAGGGGGCTTCCCAGAGACGTTAAGTCACTTCAGTCGTGTCTGACTGTGTGTGACGCATGGACTGTAGCCTGCCAGGCTCCTCTGTCCATGGGATTCTCCAGGCAAGAATACTGCAGTGGGTTGCCATTTCCTCCTCCAGGGGATCTTCCAGACCCAGGGACCAAACCCACATCTCTCTCCTGCTTTGGCATGTGAATTCTTCACCACTAGCGCCACCTGGGAAGTCCTAGCAGTAAAGAACCTGCATACCAGTGCAGGAGATGCCAGAGACACCGGTTCTATCCCTGGGTTGGGAAAATCCCCTAGAGGAGGGCATGGCAACCCACTCCAGTATTCTTGCTTGGAGAAGCCTATGGACAGAAAAAAGCCTGGTGAGCTACAGTCCATGGGGTCACAAAGAGTCAGGCACAACTGAAGTGACTTCTCATACACACAAGGTCTTTGCAGGTACCTGTCCTGACACCTGACCAAGAAGCAAAGCTTCATCATCCACCAGAGTCATCAGGACAAATGCCTTTCATGTCATTAAGTCCCTTCCCCCCATGAGTAAAACCTACAGCCCACATGATCTCCTTGAGACACTTACTCAGAAGCTGTGAGTTTAAGGCCTTTTACCTTCCTCTCTGGCCTGGATGGAAGCTCCTGTAGGGGCACCAGAAACTAGCAGTCAGATCAAATTCCTCTGGACTTGTGCTTCTCACCACCCCTCCTTGGAAAACCTCATTCCTTTGGAAGTCCCTCATCTGTATAACAGTGACAAGTATCTATTTAGCCGATTTTGCCTTGAGAACTAAATGAGATAATAGATGTATTGCTAAAAGGACCTAGGTTAATGCTTATTAGTCTTTCATCCCATGGTAATGAATATTAGGAATGTTCCAGGTGCTGGGAATATTACAGTGAACCA
Source organism: Neotragus pygmaeus (assembly GCA_006410875.1). Taxonomy (NCBI): domain Eukaryota; kingdom Metazoa; phylum Chordata; class Mammalia; order Artiodactyla; family Bovidae; genus Neotragus; species Neotragus pygmaeus. The sequence goes on along the minus strand of SJYV01008496.1, from coordinate 704,502 downwards.
GTTGCCTTTACATTTATTGTTGTTTAGTTAGTAAGTTACGTCCAACTCTTTTGTGACACCATGGATTGTAGCCTGCCAGGCTCCTCTGTCCATGGGATTTTCCTGGGAAGAATACTGCAGTGGGTTGCCATTCCCTTCTCTAGGGGATCTTCCCAACCCAGGGATCGAGCCTGTGTCTTCTGCATTACAGGCAGATTCTTTACCATTAAACCACCAGGGAAGCCCATTTGACTGGGGCAAAAATTGAGAAAGAGAGCTGATAGGAGGCAGCTCCTGGGCTTAATTTCCATGATTGTGATTAAGTGCTAATGATTTTTTTCTCAAGTCTGGAATAATATACTGATATATGAAATTGTCTTCGCTTTATATAAAACATAACAAATGCATATCATCATAGAAATGGTTGAAAAAGAAAAGCTTCCAATGATGGAATGATGAAGTATACAGTGAAGCTTTAAAACATGGGTACTTTTAGGGACAAAATTTGTCATTGAGAAGTTTCCCATATTACTAATATCGTTGTCAGAAGGATTACTGTATCTGTTAAGAGCATGTCAAGGTACAAGTGTGTACATGGGAACTGGCATAGGAGCAGACAGCTTAAAGGATAGACCGACCACCTTCTTAGTGTAGGACATCAATTCTGAAGTGCATATATTCCCAACTTCTCTGCTTTCATTTAAGGGGATACACAGCCTTGATATATTAGCACTATGATTAAATGGTTATTGTATTAATGACAACTTGTTCTTTTCAAATGCACACGTTCTAACATGCGTCGTCTTAGTGAGTGTTAACTTTTCTTTGGAGCCTGGAGGTGGCGGCTTTCAGGGCCGGACACTAGCAGCTCAAGCCAGAGAGGAGAACCTCTGCTTTCTCCGAATGTTTGCAGTGGATGCTACCGTATTTGAAGATGTGGGTGGCTGACGATACATCCATCTCCACTAGGAGCAAAACTACACAACCCCAGCTGATTCTTGGTGGGGACAGGGGCATTTTCCGCGAGAAGAGCAGCACAGCTTCCCCACGCTGTGGTCAGGGAGACAGACGCGGGCAGACGCGGGGCCTCCGAGGGTGCCACTCCATATTAAAATTCATTTTTAAGATGAATTTGAATTTAAGGTGTCCGGAAGCACGACCCCTCTTTGGAGAGCAAAGAAGGCGAGGAGAAAAGGCTTCCGCTTGGGGTTGGAGAGGGGGCACCCCGACAGCGGAAAGCTGGAGAACCAGCAGTTCGTGGGGGAAAGGGCCCTCGGCTGGACACCCCTTCCAGTTCCCGCTCCTCTGCAAGCACAGGGAGGTGGACGGAGCGACGCACGAGCCCCGGCCCGCTAATCGCCCCACTCCTGCCGCGCACCTCGGGGCTCGCCAGTCTGCGGGACGCAGAGCCTCAGCCCCAGGGAGCGCGGGCGCGGCGCACAGAGAGGCGGGCGAAGTAATGCTCAAAATCCTCCAAGCTAGGCTTCAACAGTTAGGTGAACCAAGAACTTCCAGATGTACAAGCTGGCATTAGAAAAGACAGAGGAGCCAGAGATCAAATTGTCAACATCCATTGGATCATAGAAAAAGTGAGAGAATTCCAGAAAAACACCTACTTCTGCTTCATTGACTATGCTAAAGCCTTTGATTGTGTGGATCACAACATACTGTGGAGATGAGAATACCAGACTACCTTACCTGCCTCCTAAGAAATCTGTATGCAGATCAAAAAGTAACAGTTAAAACTATACATGGAACAACAGACTGGTTCCAAATCAGGAAAGGAGTATGTCAAGGCTGTATACTGTCACCCTGCTTATTTAACTTATATTCAGAGTACACCATGCAAAATGCCAGGCTGGATGAAGGGCAAGCTGGAAGCAAGATTGCCAGAAGAAATATCAACAACCTAAGATATGCAGATGACACCAGCCTTATAGCAGAATGTGAAGTGGAACTAAAGAGCCTCTTGATAAAAGTGAAAGAGGAGAGTGAAAATGCTGGATTAAAACTCAACAGTCAAAAAACTAAGATCATGGCATCCAGTCCCATTGCTTCATGGCAAAAGGGTGGAGAAATGGAAACAGTGACGGAGTTTATTTTCTTGGGCTCCAAATTCACTGTGAGTGGTGACTGTGGTCATGATATTAAAAGATGCTTGTTCCTTGGAAGAAAAGCTATGACAAACTTAGACAACATAGTAAAAAGCAGAGATATTGCTTTGCCGAAAAAGTACTGTATTGTCATAGCTATGGTATATCCAGTAGTCATGTATGGATGTGAGAGTTGGACCATAAGGAAGGCTGAGTGCTGAAGAACTGATGCTTTTGAACTGTGGTGTGGAGAAGACTCTTGCGAGTCCTTGGACAGCAAGGAGATCATAGCAGTGAATCCTAAAGGAAATCAACCCTGAATATTCATTGGAAGGACTCATGCTGAAGCTCCAGTACTTTGGCCACCTGATGGGAAGAGCTGACTCATTGGAAGAGACCCTGATGCTGGGAAAGATTGAGGGCAGGAGGAGAAGGGGACAGCAGAAGACAAGGTGGTTGGATGGCATCACTGACTCAAGGGACATGAACTTAAGCAAGCTCCAGGAGATGGTGAAGGACAGGGAAGTCTGGCATGTTGGTCTATGGGGTCGAAGAGAGTTGGATACAACTGAGTGACCGAAATAACAACCGAGTCCTTCCAATCAGAGAGCTTGCACAAGACTCTTATCCATCAGAGGACAGTTAAGTGAACTGAGAACTACCAGCTGTACAAGCTGGCTTTAGAATAGGTGGAGGAGCCAGAGATCAAATTTCCAACATCCTGCCAACTGGCCCCCACCCAATCCTATCCTCCTGCTTTTTGTGTCTTGTTCCATCTCCAAGGGGGTCATTCTCTGAGACCAACGGTGCTCTAAGGTTTGTGGTCATTGCATCTCGGAGTGCGCCAGAGACACCTGAGCTATTCAACCAGCTTCTCACAAAGGATCAAACCCAGCCTCCTGAACAATCAGAAAAACAGTAGCACCACATTTCTTCTTATATGCAAAGCACTGAACTCACCTGTTTACGTGGATGTCTTCAATGATAAAATTATGTAGATATAGTTCTTTGTTCCATCGAGCAGTTAAGGAAAAGGAAACACTTTTTCAAACAATATTTGAGGAAACTTGTTGCTAATAGAACTCCCTCACACCTGTGGTGGATTCATGTTGATGTATGGCAAAGCCAATAGAGTATTGTAAAATAAAATTAAAAAAATAAATTAATTAATTAAAAAAATTAAATACCAAAAAAAAAAAANGGGCGCGCGGTCTCCGGAGGGGCGCGGCGCGGGCCCAGCGGGTCGCGCGTCCTCCGGGTGCCGGCGGGTGGGGGAAGAAGGGGCCGCGGGCCGGTGGGCTCCGGACGCGGGCGTTTTCAGGGCTGGGCGCGCCGCTGGGCTCTGTCGAGCCTGGGGCCGCCCAGGGGTGTCGCCCCCCGCTCGCGCCGTAGGTGCCCGCTGCCGGGGCTTCGCGGGATGCGCTGGGGCGCGACTCCCCCTACAGCTTCCCAGCCCCAGCGCAGGCGGATGGGGGCTTTCGGGCAACCCCGGGGCCAGTTCCTGCTCTGGAGCCGCCTCGCCTTCTTCGCTAGGGAATTGTGCCCATCCCGCAATTCAGCTTCCCCAACTCTCCTCCTGCCGGGTGCCCCAGACTGCTGATAGCGCCCGGGGCGCGCGTTCGATGTGTGCGGCGACCTTAGAGGACTTCCAATCCGTGTCAGCGCTTTTTTCCCGGGGCCTCTCCCGAACTTTCCGGACAGCTTCAATGCACTCTCACTCCCTCTATTTTTTCTTTTCTTTTTTTTTTTAAAGAGAACAGTTAAAGTTGCAAGAGTAAGTAAAAGAAACCAGCTGACCCAGTCAGGGTGACCCAAATCTTCAGTTCGTGGTTAGACTTTGAACTTTTTGAGATTAACAAAGGGTGTGTCTGTGAGGAACCGAGCCTGGCTAGATCCTCTGCTCCTGCTGGATCCCGGAGTAATACATATTCCTTCCTGGGCTCCTGACTTTATCTCAGTTCTCTGGGATGCGTCTCAGGTTTAACTGTCAGCTTTAACTGGATGGACTCGGTCTCTCTTTCTGAAAAGTGTGTGCCACTGTTGTCTCTTGGATGGTCGCTGGACCGCTGGCCGTGGCTAGTCGCAGACTCAAGGCGCTGCAGCCACGGAGCCCTGGACAGAGTCCCGCCCCTGGTGGGTTTTCTTTTGCCAGTTTCCCAACACAGTTCCAAAACAAAACTGTAGCTTCAGTTTGAGTCATTGGCATATTTTTCCCTTTCAAAAATGCCTTTTTCTGTAACGGATAAAATAACTGCAAAGAATTTTCTTTAGGCCATTAGTGTGTGTGTGCTCAATCGTGGCCGATGCTTTGCAGCCCTATGGACTATAGCTGGCCAGGCTCTTCTGTCCATGGAATTTTCCGGACAAGAATTCTTGAGTGGGTTGCCATTCCCTTCTCCAGGAGATCTTCCGGACCTAGGGATTGAACCTACCTCTCCTGCATTGGCAGGCAGATTCTTTATTTACCACTAGCGTCACCTGGGAAGCCCTAACCCTTCTTTAGGGTGCTTATAACTCTGCCTTCCACTCTTGCTGTGTATCTTTACCTGCCTGATATTCCCTGGCTGAGTCTCTCAGGGACTAAATCCTCAGCCACTTGTTGAGTGGAATTGTGCAGACTAGACTTTGCAGATGTTAAAATCATCTTCTTCCTTGGGATCTACCCAACCTTTGCCATAGCTTTGGTTCCCTGCTGCTGCTGCTGCTAAGTCGCTTCAGTCGGAGACTAACAGAAACATTTGTAAGCAAGTTAAGATCAGATTCTGATACATTTAGAGACAATGAGGTTACTTCCAGGGGGTGGAGATTCATGCCTTCTTTCACTTGTTTGTTCATTTAACCAGGTAAATGTCTACCGGGTGTTCAACCACTTTCTGGTTGCTTCCGCATATCATGGGCTTTCCTGGTGCCTCAGATGCTAAAGAATTCACCTGCAGTGAGGGAGACATGGGTTCGATCCCTGGGTTGGGACGATCTCCTGGAGAAGGGAATGGCTAACCACTCCAGTAGTCTGGCCTGGAGAATTCCATGGACAGAGGAGCCTGGCAGGCTACAGTCCATGGGATCACAAAAGAGTCGGACAAGACTGAGCGACTTTTCACTTTCACTTTAGGCATATTGTGCATGTTAGGTGTGCCTTGAGCCTCACTTATCTCATCCAAGAATTGGGGTTGATAATCTTTGCTCTTCCTCCATCTCTTGGTGTGAGGATCAAGTGGAATAATGACAATGACGTGTGAAACAGCAAAAACCAGCACAGCACAGGGCAGTGACGAGAAGGTGAGGTGCCTTTACCTTTTAAACGTACTGTCTTGTACTATCTCAGTTGCCCAGGCCAGGGATGAGCCCGCTTTTTGGGGAAGTATTTCCTATTTGGTCTGTGTCACTGCCTCAAACATTTCAGGATGGTCCTCAACTATGGTTGTAATTCTAAGAACATATAGGGTTTTTACATTGCACATCAGGAGAACAGAATTAAACCAAAGTGCCTTTTTGTTGTTGTTGCTATAACCCCTTCACTTTTAAGCATCTATTGTTTGGAATCCTGTCTCCCAGCCATCATCTTCCTGAAGCCCACCCTCCCATGAGGTCTACCAGATTCCTCATGATGTTCACACAGAGGTTTCTCTACCACCGTGCCCCAGCAATCCACAATTATGCTACAGTGCTGGAAGGTTGGAGAAGGCAATGGCAACCCACTCCAGTACTCTTGCCTGGGAAATAGCATAGACGGAGGTGCCTTGGTGGGCTGCCATCTACGGGGTCGCACAGAGTCGGACACGACTGACGCGACTTAGCAGCAGCAGCAGCTGGAAGGTTTGATGGGCCTGGTGAATAAGCAGGACCCGCATATGTGAATCAAGTCACAGTTGAAAACAAGCAAGATGCTCATTTGGCACTGAGGGTTCCTTTTGAGGATCACTGTTGTGTTCTGTGTCAGGGGGAGAAGAAGAGACCTGACTCAGAAGGGGGTGAAATTTGGCCCTGAAAGCTTACCTTCTGGTGGAGATGAGATATGGATTTGAACAGCAGGAATGTAGGGCAGAATTTGGTAAATAAGATGAAAAAAAGGTACAGATCAAATACAGGGAGTGTAGAGGAGAATGAAATTACTTCCAGCTGGAGGGAGTCAGTCTCCCCTCATTTGTCCATCTAACAAGTGTTTAAAGTGTCTGCCGTGTGCCTGGCCTGGGGAGATTCGTGGGCACGTTTACACTGTGTTCCATCTATCTTCCTTGCTCCAGTCAAGGAAACGTGCAGCTGTCTCCTCCCTGGAAGAAATAAACACTTTCTTACCCGCTTCATTGCCCAGCCCAACATCTATCCATTGTTCCTTACTGTGTAGAGATTGCAATCAGGTTAAAACAATTAACTGTCTCTTGTATACTTCGGAATAATAAAAACTCTGAGGGTCACCAATTCCCCAGAAGAGCTTCAATTAGTTGAGTAATGCTTTGCCACCTAGCACAGTTTAACCAGTATTGAAGTATTTGGTCCTTAGTCAAGGGTGTGACTTCTAGAGTCTTGATTGTATAAGGCTGGGGTGAGGCCCAGGAATCTATTTTTGAAAGCCCCCCAGGTGGTACTGATGTCATATCATACCACCTGCAAAATTCTCTAAAGGTAAAAGCATGGGCCAGGACGTCAGGCAGAGCTTCCAGTCCCAGCTCTGTCTTTTACATGTCCTGCAGCTTATGCTTCTTTATCTTTAGTATCAGAGTAACCGTCTCTGCCTTTGGGGTTGTGGTGAGGGTCGGATGATGTCTTGGATGTGCATCACTTGGCAGATTGTCCAGGATAGTGCTGCTGCTAGGTATCTGTGGGGCTTTATTATTATCAGTGTTAGCTTATGTAGAACACTGGGTTGGTATTCTCCTTTCCATATGGAAATGCAAAAAGAGCCTAAACACAGGAACTGCTTTTTATATAAATTACCATGTAATAATCCCTCAGCCGTATGTAGTCAGCTGAGCATTTCACAGTGATCACCTCATGGATTCTCTTCATAGTTGAGGAGGAGGGATGTTACAGAGGAGAATGTCAGTATGGGCGGAAGGGGGGCTGCCAGCCTGTGGTATCTGCGTAGCCACTCGAGCTGCTCACGGAGATGCCCAGGGCAGCTAAGGTGGAGGGCCACAGTGGGGCAGGAGGAGAGTGCTACCTCCTGCCACTTTGGCACCGGCAAGTACCAGGGTAACATTTTGCGGTGGTCGGTCACACAGTGGTCATTGTCCACGTGGGATGACCAGGGGGTCTGCCTGCTCCAGGCCGAGCTGCTTTGGCCACAGGTACAGCACCCACGTCCACAGGGTGGGGTAGCACTGCTCTCATGTTCTGTGATGGCCAAGCCTGCTCGGCATGCGGGCTTCAGGTCAGGCATCCGTACTTGGGGAGAAGTCAAAAATAATTGACTTTGCTAATAATCAGTAAAAGAAATAGCTAAAGTAAGTAAACAGGTGACACAATCATCTACAATTTTCATTAAATCAGAAGTTTCAGAAACATGGTTCATATTGTAAAACCATGTTGCTGTGATGTTGTGTGAGTAGCCATCCCTCAGTATCCGAGGAGGAGTGGTCCAGGACCTCCTATGGAGGCCAAAGTCTGCAGGCGTGGAGGGCTGACTGTAACATTTTAGTATTGCCTGCTAGCCACCAGGCTTCCCTGGTGGCTCAGATCGTAAAGAATCTGCCTGCAATGCAGGAGACCTGGCTTCAATCCCTGGGTTGGGAAGATCCGCTTGGAGGAGGCATGGCAACGCACTCCAGCATTCTTGCCTGGAGAATCCCATGGACTGAGGAGCCTGGTGGGCTACAGTCCATGGGGGTCACAAGAGTCTAACACGACTTAGCGACTAAACCACCCAAAAGAAGAATTAGCTAAAATAAACGGGAGACACAATCACCGATGAATTTTAGTGGTTTCAATGAACATGGTTCACATTGTAAAAACATGCTGAAATGCTTAACAAAAGCTGAAATGCTCTCCTAAAGTTTGTTTCTTCCTCTTCTTGGTAAATTCTATTGGCTATCTGTTTGGGCCTCACCTGTGTCTCAGAATCCACTTCATTCTGTTTTGAAATCATTTGCATGTGCTTTTTTTCTTTTTCCTTGTTAGATTGGAAACTCTCTGGAGGCAATAAATTAAAAAACCTTAAAAAAATGCTCTCAGAAATAGTAGGTTTTCAATTAACATTTGTTGAATGGCAGTTTATTTGAACCACTCTGGTTGTGAGATTTGAAGTGAGTGAATTTTTTTATGAAGGCAAAGTAGATCTTGATGTTGGTTTCTGAAGATGCTGGGGAATAAGTTTCATTTCATTCTAAGAGTGATTTCATCCTTCACCGTGATTGATCTGTGTACAACATTACTTTTTATCACATACATAATTATCTTTAAATGCTATTTATCTGTATATCTTCCAAGTTGAATAATAACAATGATCCTGATAATAAAGAAATGAGATTGTGGTCTGGTGGGGAATATGGGAATTATTATTGTAGAGTTTAAGAAGTAACATTTCCTGATCTAATACCTGCATGTGGTTCACCTCCACATTAGTGAGATGTTGGACTCTGCCACCCACCGAATTTTCCATCTTTTTCGTCTCTTTTGTTCTTTTACATCACTTGCAGTGTGAAACTTGAGAAAGGCCTATAGGCAGAATTGAAGGACACTCGCCTCTCCCCAGACTGCCACAGATTCTTTGTACTTGGAAGATAAACAGTCCTCTTAGGCAAGAGCTGTCTGCAGGAGGAAGGAAATTGTGAATAAAATGGAAGATTGAGGTCCAAATAGTTTCCTGAGCCAGAGGAGTCAATTACAGTTTTAAATAAAAGTTAGTTTTATATAATTTCAATTTTTCTTCAGGCAACACACATCTATACATGTTTCTGTATGTTTATGTTGTTGCTGTCGTGGTTCAGTCGCTCAGTCGTGTCCGACTCTTTGTGACCCCATGGACTGCAGTGTGCCAGGCTTCCCTGTCCTTCACCGTCTCCTGGAGCTTGCTCAAGCCCATGTCCATCAAGTCAGTGATGCCATCCAGCCATCTCATCCTCTGTCATCCCCTTCTCCTCCTGACCCCAATCCCTCCCAGCATCAGGGTCTTTTCTAGTGAGTCGGCTCTTCACATCAGGTGGCCAAAGTATTAAACTTTCAGCATCAGCGTCAATCTTTCTAATGAATATTCAGGATTGAATATCTATGCACGTTGACATTATTTAAATTTAATTTTCTCTCATAGACAGTACTTTATTACCTTAAATATTGTGTATGTAATGTGTACACCTTACCTCACTGTAACAGCTAAACACGGTTTGATTACATTCCTCCTGTTCTCCCTCCTCCACTCCTCTTATTAGAGACTGTGTTTTATGGATATTTGCATTTTGATTGCCTGATGTTTTTAGTATTTTTTGGACAGCTATGTTGTTAGTAGCTGCGTGGCATTCTACTGTTGGGTGAATATATATGCCTGTTTACTGACCATCTTCCCACCTGTTAGCTCTTGCTAATGATGCCCAGACAACTCGTCCACTGAGTCAAGTTAAAGAACCAGCCAATTCAGTGACAGCATCAGTATAATTATAAAACAGACCAAATGAACAGTTAGTTGGATTTCTTGCTTTTCAACTACTTGTGTGTCACCCAGCCCATTTCTGAAACTTCCCAAGCATTTCTCTATAGACATAAGCAGGAGATAAGATCTCTTGACTGAAGATTTAGGCCTGGGAAGGACCAAGAAATCTGGCTACATCTTAGAATGACGTCATTTTAAAATGTTGACTATGTTAACAAATAATGTTTCAGGAAACTGGGAAACTTTTTTTCCCTTAGGCATAGGGGAATAGATTTTGAAAGCAGAGAACCTTTAGACTTTGGAGAATATCTTGAGAAAACGTGTACCCTAGCTGTTTTTTTAAAAAAAATGTAAACAGTGAGATCAGTGTCTTAACCACATAGCCTTGTGTTTGGGGATGGATATTTAAAGAGTGGAGGCAGTCAGATCAGCCCAAGATAAAAGGGGAAAGAAATGGGCTGTTCTTGAAGAGGCGTATATAATGTAAGCAGAACATATGTGTGCTATGGGAGGGACTTTCAGGAAAGACTAGGGTGATGGATGGGGAGAAAATACTACAGGATTATTGCCTGGAGAATTCCATGGACAGAGGAGCCTGGGGATCTTTACAGTCTGTGGAACTCCAAAGAGTTGAACACGACTGAGTGACTCTAACACTACTTTAATACACAAAAACTTATCAAATTATAAGACTCTTTATTAAGTTCTAAATGGAAGGTAAAAATAGCAAAAAATACCTTCTTCTAGGATCACCAGATGTGCCAAATAAAAATTCATTATTTTTCTGAAATTCAAATATAACTGGGCATCCCGCATTTTGATCTGGCAACCCTACACTCTTTCAGATAATTAAAATGAGCTCCCATCTCCACCAAAGTATTGCAGCACTGTCTCCATTCATCAAACAGGCTGGGGTTTCTTTCACAGCAGTATTTTGACTGATAAAGCCTTAAGAATTAATCTGAAGTGTTCATTTCCTGATAAGCCTTTCTTAGCAGCTAAAATGGACCTAATTTCTAAGAGCCAAAGGTTAAACTTTTACTAGTCTCCAGTCTAATGAATGCACTCTTATGAAGCTTATGCTTCTATGTGTTAAACAGACATTGGGAAAATTTCAGTTTTTTATAACTAAACAAAAAGAAGTTGCTTATGAAGGTTATAATAAACAGAATTCTGTTTAAAGTATTACCAGCAGGTCTTAAAAGCTACTTTAATCTACTATTTTTCTTGAATCATAATCACAGAAATTTAGAGCTAGAAACAAACTAATTTTTGACCCTTAAAAACTTCTGGAAAGGGAATTCCCTGGCAGGCCAGAGGTTAGGACTCTGTATTTTCACCACAGAAGGCCTGTGTTCAGTCCAGGTGGAGGAGACATTACCCCAAGCCAAAGGGCATGGCCCAAAAAAAAAAAACCTTTCTGCAATATCCATCTCATTCCCATAGAGGTTTTTTTTCTCCTACTGAGCTCCTAAACAAGTACTAGATATAACAAAAAAGAGATATTCTATTTTATGAGGTCCCTATCAACCCGTTCTTTGCCCTACTTATAATGGCTCTGATTATAAGTGAGTGCAAATAACTCTATTCTGTAGTTGCATTTAAATCATCTTCTTAATACTAAACCTATGCTTTTTCTTCCCAGTGGTCTAGGCCACTGCTCTTTGATACAGCCCATGCATCTTTGGAGACTACCTAATTCCCTTACTTCATTTACACTGCTACCTTGAAGGTATTAATAGATAATCACATCCCCCTAGTGCTCCCTTTTCCTAAATTTAGCTCCTTCAGGTTTTTCTCCTGTCTTATGCTACCATCAGCGTAGAACTATCTGCATCTTTTCCTAAATGTGGTTGGAATGTGTTGATAACTATTTGAACTTCAATCCTAGTAAGAAAATAGAAACCATAATTTTGATACGTGATCACTATCTTATTTGTCTAAGAGTAATTCAATGCCATTTCACTGCACGTTACTTGAAACCTCTTTATACTTGCTCTTTTCCAGGTAGCAGCCCTTTCTGGTTTGCATTAAAGCCATTTATTTCATCTTTCTTGATGAATTATTTGAGATTCAGGATTAATGATATAATTTCAATGCTGGAGCTGCTCAGCTATTTTTTTCCCACTTGGTCCACAATGGCTTCCAACCTGTTAAACTTATAAAATTGAAAAATCCTAATTTAAATTTAACATTTTCAGTCTATGGATTGAAAATTACTTCAAAAGTAGTTGCCAACACAGGACAAGACATCTTGCCTTTTTTTCCTTCAAGTAGCAGTGATATCTAAAGACAAGAAAATAAACTTGCTACTCTAGTATCTTATATGAAAGGCAAATAATTCTTCAGTGATGGTTCTGCTTCCCTCTCCCTTCCTTCCCTTGGCCAGTGTTCAAGTTACTCTGTACTCACCAGAAATGTGCCTCAAACAACAGCATCAGAGTAAGCGTTCAGCTTGGAATAAACAGCAGCGTTCCAGTCTTGTACTCAACCAGTAACTCAAAGGTAGGGCTAGGGAATAATGACTATTAGCTCTAATGTAAGAGAAAGGACAACTAAACATACTGGAAAACTTGTGCTTTGATTATGATATTCAGATTTTTATAGCCTTCCCTTTTTCGGAAATTCAAATGGGATGGAAGAATCAATATTACATAAGTAATGGGTAATGTATTGTTAAACAATGCTGTATTCTTTTTACTAATAATGACTAACAGTACATATTGACATTACAGATAAATGCCTCCTTATTATGCTTATAAAAATCATAGTGCTCCACAGTACATGGTATACGTAAATAAAATAAAACAAAACTACTCCATATGTGACAATGCTCTGTCTTTCAAACATGAATCTCATAGCCTGTTAATGAATTATGAAATCAATTTAGAATGTAATAATTCCTTTAAATATATTACAGCATAAGGAAAGGTATCATTTCACAAAATATTACATATTTCTACATATACTTAGTCACAAATAAAACCTATTTATCTGGGTCAAAAGTTTGAAAGTCTTTTGCTAAAGAGCTTTTATATTTTTAAATTCATTACATGATTATATACGAACCAAATTATTTCTACATTATGAATATAAGCTAATCCTTAACTACATTTCAACACCTAGAAAATTTTAATTTGTAATGTTAATTTTTCAGGTTATTTTTAAATTAATAAGCAGCAAGGATGTGGCTGATAACTAGTGACACTAGATGATGATTATATGGACATTTATTACATTACTCATTCTACTTTTTAAAGTTTGAAATTCTGACAAAAATGTACAAAAGGAAAAATAGGAAATGGACCTAACCAATTTATAGTAAAATAATGAATAAATTTATAATCTGAGACTTTGACACTCTGTTTCTAAGCAATATCAATCTACAAAATTCCTCAGACTTAATCCAAGTAATGCTTGGGTTTACCCATTCAACTATAATGAACAGGTTTAAAGGTTAATAGAACTGCGTGATCTTAAAACTGGAAGGGAATTTAGACATCACCTAGTCTAGTGGTTTACAAATACTACCATTAACAAAAGAAGAATCAATGACATAATTTATATATGCAAGCACACTCCTTTTTTAAAAGTATCTACTGCACTTGAAACTGGAGAAGAAAAAGGCAACCCACTCCAGTGTTCTTGCCTGGAGAATCCTAGGGACGGGGGAGCCTGATAGGCTGCCATCTCTGGGGTTGCACAGAGTCGGACACAACTGAAGCTACTTAGCAACTTAGCAGCATATGAAACATTTTGCCTTGTTAGTATTTTATCAGAAAGGACTTGACCTGTCTTGTATTTTATATTTAATCCTCTCTAGAATATGAGTATACATTTGAAATTGATTAAAATTATTGGTACAATTTAGAACTTAATGTTTTCTAATAATAGTTTTACATAATATATAGAATTCTGACACCTTCAGAGTAACTTCAAATCATCTCATTCTGTTTCGCTATCTAGTTAGTTTGAAGCAATACTTGGGTGTAACAATGATATAAATTAAGACAAAGCAAAGGGAAGCAAAGCACATCCAAACTGACATACTTCTGCAAAAAACCATTACCATACTAAGGTTTCAGGATGTGGAAAGGTTAGTCTTAAAACATTCCATAATTGTTTTCAGAAATGCAAAATAAAAAGGAACTTAATACAGCTTTAATGAAAATGTAAAACTGGGTTTTTAAATTTGAAACACAACAGAAGCAAGAAACAAAACAAACAACCAGTAGATGTCTGAGGGACATCAAATAAATCAACTAACCTACTGTATGCAAATAATCTAAATACTTAGGGGAACTCTTGAAACATTTAGTAAACCCCATTTCCACACAGACCAATTAAAAGTTCTCAATAAGAAAAAAATAACCTCAAGTTAATTAGGTTTGACTATTAAACATCTGTCTTTGCATATATACAAAAACAAACAATAAAAACTTAGGCTACTTTCGATTTTAGACGACACAGTAAACCTTGTACAAATCTTGACTCTTGAATAAATTCTTGAAAAACATAAAATTTACTTGTGTATTCAACTTTTTTAGTGTACCTATCAATACCTCTGGAATAATGTTTTTACACAGGATCACTACAATATTTTACTTTAAATTCAGTGAGAAGTTTACTTTTCTATATAAAAGCTTATAGAATGTAATAGTTTATTTTCAACTAGTTTTACTGGAGAGGTTTCCCGCCTTTACAAAGCTAATCCTTATCAACTAAAATCAGGAATCAGGGGGAAAAAATCCATCGAAACCTCACAATTTAANTCCAACCAGTCCATCCTAAAGAAGATCAATCCTGGGTGTTCTTGGAAGGACTAATGCTAAAGCTGAAACTCTAGTAGTTTGGCCACCTCATGTGAAGAGTTGACTCATTGGAAAAGACTCTGATGCTGGGAGGGATTAGGGGCAGGAGGAGAAGGGGATGACTGAGGATAAGATGGCTGGATGGCATCACTGACTCGATGGACATGAGTTTGGGTGAACTCTGGGAGATGGTGATGGACAGGGAGGCCTGGCATTCTACAATTCATGGGGTCACAAAGAGTCGGATACGACTGAGCGACTGAGCTGACTGAACTGAACAGCCAAGTAGGCATTATATTACAATTGAGAAAGTGATTATTTAGAAATACAATTGCAATCATTTGTGGTTTTAATTCTGAAAACACACTTGCTGATGAATAAAAGCTCAAGTCCCAAATGTTGTTGCACCAGACAGAGGAAACTGAAGACTCATTGTAGATATTAAAATCATGGTTACAGGTATGTTGATGCTTCTTCCAGTGAGAGATGCATCTGTGTCCTTTCCTTCGACTTTGGTGGGGAAAGGGGATTGTACTTCTTTGACTGAGAGAGTAAGACAGAGTGGCCCCATGTGACTTTCAAGGTTAGATCATAAAAGGCTGTACTTTGGCCTTATTGGGAGCACTTGCTTTTGGAGGCTTGAGCCACCAAGTAAGAAGTCCAGCTAGATGCTAGAAAGGCCAGATATAAGTCTTGGTGAGCCCACCCTTTAGCTTTCCCAGCGTTGCAACAGACATAAATGAAACCGTCATGGAAGTGGATTCTCTAGCCCCAGTCTTCTCTTGCCCTCAGTCTATCAGTGATCTCATCTAAGACCACAGATGTTATGAAACAGAGAAGCGTTGTCTCCATCATGCCCTTTGGAAGTTCATGAGGATAATGAAATGGTTGTTTTATGAAGCTGAGTTTGGGGCTCATTTCTTCCACAGCAGTAGGTAACTAGAGCACTCACCCACTGAGGTGGCCTGGCTGTATAGCTTGGGTAGTTACTGTATCACACCACTGTGTTTATAGGATCTTGATTGTAAGAACCACCTGGTCCCATCAAAATGTACCATGTTGCTGCTAGCTTTTCTCCATATAAGAAAAACATGGGAGAGTGAGCTAATCAGTTAACAGATATGTGTGCAATGTAATAGTTTGCTCAGGAGAGTATGTTACTATTTTTCATTTAGCAATAAGTTCATGTCACCACCTCCAAGTAGGAATAGCAGCTTTCTTCAATGATGATGAATTAGGCAGTGCATTAGAAAGCACTTAGGTTTTCTTTTTTTTTTTAAAGGTAACACTGTTGATACACATAAACACTTAATGTCATAATTATTATATTTTAGGTTAATGGATAATGCTAGTAGTTTGTGCTATTAAGAGTATTTACAAAGCAATCTGAGCATACACAGGAAAATTAGGCTATTAGGGCCCGAGGTAGCTACTGCTTCAGAAGCAGCTGAACTGTAATAATAGTCTTAGTACTTAGATTTACAATCAGTTTAGTGGTCTTTTCATGAACAGATAAATCTATTTGAATTTTGAAAATCAGGGTATGGCAGATCACAGGCCAGATCCCTTCTGAGAGGCTATGTGGAGAAATCTTTATTTTTGCTAAGTGTCGTCTTTTCAGCCAGCCAACAACAGAGAAATTCAGCTCACTGTGAGCCAGAACTCATGTTTCTAGATCAGAGGGAGCAAATTCACAGCACATGAGATGCCAGGAAACTAGGCTGTCTGTATGCATGTGAGTTCACCATCGTGCTAACCGCATCCATGCTGTTTGGCCATCTCACGAGAGTTCTCATGGCAGGCCCCTGCCTGGCCATTCCTCATTGTCCACCCGTCTGAAGGTAGCCCATGGACACCTTGAACCAGAATAGTGGTCACCAGCACGGGATGGCTGCAGATAGATTGGTTGCCTTCTGTTTGTCAAAGATTTTCTGTCTTGTTTGGCTTCCTATTTCTCTGTTAAAAATATTGTCAGGAGGTGTACTGCTTATGTTTAATCCTAGAAAGAAAACTGAGAAGCTAAGGAGTTTAATTCTTTTTTGAGAAGAACAGTTGAGATGGTGTTATGATTCAGTAAAAGTAAAAGGTCCAAGAAGCGCAAGGACAGGAGATCATGGAAAGAGGGACAGAGGGAGTCTTGAGGTCCAGTTTTGCCTTAAGATATATAAATTCCTAGGCAGGTTTACTTAGAATTGGCATCAGCGTTTTTCATTTTGAAGTTTTCATACTCTGTGCATACATGGAGTAGACCGTTTATGAAACAGTGGACTGGACTGTGTATTTGAGAATGAGGGATTCTGCTCTTCTCTGTTGTTGGGAGGCAGGGATCTTTCATTCATTCAGGAAACCCCTGCAAGGTGCCAAACCCATTTCTCTCTGCCGACCCCCAGGTGGACTGGTAAGAGGGGTCAAGGGAACCACTGGTCCAGTGGAGGGAGGGGGCAAGCCCCTACTGGGAGGGTCTGGAAGGAAGAGGCTGACCTTGAACCAAGGCCAAGGTTGGCTTTGCAGGAGACAGAACACCTTTCTCTCAGGTGCTTATTACCTGAAGTGTCAGTTTTTACTTCAGAGACATACTGAGACATGGAAAGTCATTTCTTTATTTCAGTACATTTTGTTCCATGTGTTTTTCTAAGACTGTGGCAGGGAGCGTTTCATTAGGACATTTTCATGTGTTGAGATAGTCGCTCATCTCTCTGTGAGCCTACCTGCTCCTCTTTCCTTTAAAAGGAGCAGTAATGTTCCAAACTTCCTTTTCAAAGACATGAGGTTATCACAGGTACTGGGCCACAATAAAAGGGTTTTATTTTTTTTTCAAAACTCTGTCTCAAGTCTTTACTTCATCATTTGGTGTAAGGAGAACATGAGGGAAGGACCCGCCAGAAGGCATGTGGCTTATAACTGAGCCTTGGAGTCACAGCAGCAGAGTTTCTGAGCTGCCGTTGTCGGGACGAGCAACCACGGTGAGATCAAGACATCTGTGGTCCAGCAGAGTTCAGTGAAGTTTACAACTGTGGCTAAGGTAGAAATTCCCTCTATTGGGAATTACTCTTGATCACTGGGGGTTGACTTCCACATGAAGCGGCCGGCTGCCGTTTATGAGCCCTGGAATGTGAATGATACGTGTTTTTGAAGACTGGTACCACACCCAGCATGGCACGCCAGTGACAACCAAGGCTTCACAGCTTTCATCTCAAGAGAGATTGTACAGAATGGGGAGTGAAATGGCTGCCACTGTGTATTTATTTATTCTTTCTCTTTCAAGCATAAAGAGTTAGATTTCTGTAAATAAAATATATCTGCTATTGCAACTTTGCAAATGAGAAACATAACCCCAAGATGTGTCAGTGCACTGTTAACACCGTTTGATAGTGGCTTCCTGGATTTTTTTTCCTTTACAATTTGGGTAGCAACACAGTTTATCATTGATGACAGCCCAGGGTGATGTGGGTGTTGCCTTGCTTTATTTGTTTTTATTGTTGTAACCTTAAATGCTTGTCTTTATCAAGCTAAATGAATTATTTTTAACCTGAATTTATACATTTAGTGGTATATTTAGTAGCACACTACTGGTCACAACTTATCTGCCCCCTGCATATTCGTTATTGCTTAGGAAGGTTTTACACCTATTTTACACTTCATTACTAAAAATTTCAATGTATTTTAAATTTCAATGTATTACAGTTCATGGTGGTCATTTTTTCAATAAAAAGGGAAGTATAATTTATTAAAACAAAAACTATAATCAGTTCATTGTGATATTCCATTAATTCCTATTCTGCCTCCACTTCCATCAATGTTATTAATGATCCACTGTGCCCCAAGGTTAACATGTAGTTTATATAAGATGTTCAGGAAACATTTCAATAAACACACTACTATTATTATAGAAAGATGTTGATCATTGTTGTACATCAATTTGTGCTTGGAAGTTAATTAGTAGTTGCTATGTGGCTTTCAGTGCAGGAAGTGTATCATTGAGAGATGTACAACAGTAATTCAGCAAATGTCCAACCCTTTGCGACTCCATGAACTATAACCCACCAGGCTCCTCTGTCCATGGGGTTATGCAGGCAAGAATACTGGAGTGGGTTACCACTTCCTCCTCCAGGGGATCTTCACGACCCAGGGATCAAACCCACGTCCCCTGCATCTCCTGCATTGGCAGGCAAATTCTTTACCACTGAGTCACCAGGGAAGCCCAGTTCAACAAACAGCACCTTGTTTTTATTTTAGGTACTTCCCAAAGCACCAGCTTTATTTCTAGACAAAGAAAATAATAGATAATGGTATATACAATGTACTGTTATTCAGAATGATTGTATATTAATAAAATCTTGAGAGATGTTTATCATTTGAAAGGTTACTTCATTTATAGAATTATGTAATTCAGCCTGTCTGTAGCCACTTCAAAATCCAAATCATAATCCAGAAAATATGTGATAAACAGATGTGGTTGGGTTTGATGTTGCTCAGCTGGAGATGACCCACACTTTAATTGTAACCTGAATAAATCCTGAGGCCCTACATGGTGCAGATCCTGCTTAGAGTCTCATTCACAGAAAACATCAGAAAGCCAGATAGCCTTGAAGAGTGACATGTCTGTTTCATCTAAGGTTTTCCAAAGGCATGGCTTGAAAGTGTTACACTTTGCACCACATAAACAGTTTCTTCAAAATCCTGTTTAGCCATCTGTTCCTCTCCCTACACTCATGGCCATTTCTAAACATCTCTTTCTCATCCACATAGTTTTTCACTGATTATGAAACCTTCATCATTAAAAAAAAATTAATGGAGATATAATTCACAAACCATTTTCCTCATTTTTTGATCAGACACAAATATATCCAACTCTTCCAAATTTAGAAGTGTAAATGCTACTCCACTTCCAGCCTTCCTATTCTACTTCCTGGCTGGACTGTGCCTCTCTAGGATGACTGGAGGACCTGCAACTCCACTGCCCCTGATTTCTGAAGCTCTTTTATTTCCTGCTTACACAGTACCCAGAGATAAAGCCCATTGCTTGACTCTGATTACATTTCTTATGAGAAGTTCTAACGTAGAATTTTGTAATAAGATTTCCACCTACTAACAGTAATAGTGGCCACAATTTATGCACTGAACTGGCTAAGCTCTTTGAATGCATTGTCACACTCAATACTCAGAAAGTTATCTCCATGTTGCAGATGAATAAACTGGGCCCCAAACAATTAAGTAATTCTCTGCAACTAGTAAGTAATGGATCTGGGATTTGAGCCCTGGTAGTTTAATTCCAGAATCCTTCCTTTTAGGAGTGACATGAGCATGTTTACCGATTCTGCCCTATTCCATATGCTTTAAATGTGGAATAGAGGGTTACATCTGAGTAGGAAGATTGTATAAATAAGCAATTAACTATTCTCCTGGTCCTATGTTATAGATATGTGTAGGGAAAATACAAATCCTGAATTGGGGCTACAAATCTGCCTAATACCCACTCATAATCTCTCCCGATAACCTTGGTTCACTTTTGAATTTTAAATTGCCTTGCATTCTTTTTTTCACTATTCTGCCTAAAAGAATGGAGCAACAAATGTGTGAGAGGGTCTTGGTTTCTCAATACTGTCTACCACCCCTGGAGTTCTGTGTTTATAGGCTTCTTAAAACTCATCCTAGGTGAATGGCGAGGCTTTCTTTATGTCCCTAGCCAGTCTTTTTATGAGTAAGGGAGTTTGCCATATCTTTTCGATGTTTTGATCAATAACAAAGATGAGTGAGGGGCCTAGTTATTTGGAATTAAACTGCATGATGTTGGAAAGGGCCAGTTTGTTTGTCGATATCAGGCCCTGTAGTATGCCAAAAAATGGCTCTTCAATTACATTACAAGGACATAATCAAATGTACCAGAGGGCAGTGCACCAGCAAGAGAACTTTTTTGCTCTTTGTTCTTCTTTGTTCCTAGGACTCAGAAATGTGGTGCATGGTGTCTTTTTGCTTGATTGCTAATGAGGAAAGCCTTTGGGATGACATAATGCTCCAGAAGTCACTCAGGGTCAGTGTAGAAACAGTTGTTCTAGGTCCAGCTGAATTGTTTGACCTACATCGTGAAGCACCAAGAGGGTACGTCACTGCACTTTCTCTCTGTACAACATGTGTGTGGTGTGCACGGGTTTAGCTTTCTCTGAGACAGAAGTTTTGATGTAAGACTTCCCTGCTGGTCCAGTGGTGAAGATTCTACACTCTCAATGCAGCGGGCGTGAGTTCAGTCTCTGGTCAGGGAGCTACAATGCCACATGCCAACCAAAAAAGTTTTGGTGTATATTGGAAATGACACTGGTCTTGCAGTCAGAAGCTTTGGGTTTAAATCCCAGTTCTATCACTTAACTTACTTGTTTGAACAAATCCCTTCAACTCTTGGAATCCCTGAGTCTCCCCTTTTGTATTATGAGAATACTTAAAAAAGATTTGCCTCATAAAATTTTATGTAGCTAAATTAATTTTTAAAATATGTTATGTTAGAACAGAAACGCTCTTTTAAGGTATTTGATCACTTCTTTGTGATTCAAACCAGGATCTCAGTCCAGTAAATTGAGAGTTAATAATGGCAGGTCTTCAAAAAGTTGTTTCACCTTTATCCTTATTGCTTTCCTCCCACTGGGATTCTCCAAAAAAAATTAAATATGGAATCTTAATGTTAACCTTTATTCAAACACATACAGAGAATACCTGCTTGGTATTTTATGGCCAGAATTTTCCTCATCAGCCTTTCACCTACATCAAAGTTTTTAAAAAGTGGAAACACCTCATTTTTAAGGGAAAAGGGGTGGATTCTTGTTGAATACTGAGGTTTTTTAACTAGACACTAAGAAACGGAGAATTCTGGCCTCCTGAGCAGGTCTAGCAACATTATCTCCTCAATTTGGACTTTTCATGTCTTTCAAGGATATGTTTATGTTCGTGTGGTCTTACTTTGGTGCTCTTACCTAATTCTAGATTAGATTTCTCAGCTGATGGTGACTTCTAGTGATTGGAAGTGAGACAGCAGGAAGTTCACCTTGAGAGCCTCCCTTCTACAGATCTCCAAAGTGCCCGCATATCTGAGTCCAAAATTTGCACAAGCATTCCTCAGGATGTTCCTGGCTACATCCCAGCCACTAGGTTCTTGACTGCCCCTCTGCCCACATTCATCCACATGATTTGTGAAAGCGATAGCCAGTTCTTGTTGGAAGCAGGGAGGGAAGTGAATGGAGACCTGGCCACTTACTCTTTAGAAGAGTTTCTAATGCCTGTGTAGTGTCATTCTCATATACACAAAATTTATTATTGTTATTGACATGAACCTACGATTAAATTTCCCAAAACAATGGATTGACCTTACTGATTAACAGGGTCTTACTATGCAGTTCTCTGATGTTCACCAAGAAAGGTTACATATATTTTAACCTATAGAAAAAAGTATAATAGGGAGGATTTCTAAGCCATTAGATATTAAAATACACCTACAGAGCCAGGGGTGCTACATAATATAAAGCATAGTCAATCAGCAAAGATCACAAAAAAGGGAACAAAAAAACAATGTAACAGAATATATATGATAAAATGGCAAGCATAAGATAAGCATACAACACTGAATGTGATTCAGTCACGTTTAAATCCCTCTATTAAAATAAGATTGATTAAAAAGATAATCTAGCTAAATGCTGTCTTTAGAAGTGTTTATATACCAAAATTATACAGAAAGGCAGAAAATAAAGGGATAGGTTGATGAATTCTAACAAACAAAAATAGGAGTGTTAATATTAACTCTAAAAAGTGTAGGATTAAATGTAAAAGAAATATTGAACAGGATGTAAAACAAAAGATATTAAACAAGAAGCTTCAATAACAATGAAACTTTAGGAACTGAACATTTAACACTGAATTAGATAAAGCAAAACTTGTTAAAAGATACAAGCAAAATAATGCAAATTCAAAATATACATGAAATAAAAATTTAAAAATACAAATAAAGTTTTCCATAATCATAGTGGGAGACTTTAACAGAATACTTTGAGAATTTGATCAAGCAGACAAAATTAAGTAGGAACAAAAGATCTACAGAACAGTTATTAGCCTAACCCAACAAATAGGAAATATATGCAGTTTTTCAAAAGACCATGGATAATTTCAAGAATTGATGAAATACTACGCCACAAAGCAACTTAAACTAACCAAAAAGTAGACTTATAACAAAAACATGGCATTGAAAGTTACACAAGATGGCTGTTACCTCCGCCTCTATCTGAGCACTTGGAAACTGAGATATGATCCTTTTAAATAATTTTTGGATCAAAAAGGAAATCACTACTGCAACTATAGACTAGTTTAAAATTAACAATGTAAATAGAGTACATTGAATTATGAAGGATTATACTAAAAATATAGTTGGATAAAAAGTTAAGCCTTTTATTTAAAGGATTGAAAAGTAATAAAATAAGTTTAAAATTTAAGAAGCTAATAACTGAAAANCTATAGACTAGTTTAAAATTAACAATGTAAATAGAGTACATTGAATTATGAAGGATTATACTAAAAATATAGTTGGATAAAAAGTTAAGCCTTTTATTTAAAGGATTGAAAAGTAATAAAATAAGTTTAAAATTTAAGAAGCTAATAACTGAAAAATAATAATGTAGGGGGGAGGGAAATTATGAAGCTTAATTATTTAATTTTACTAGAAAAATTGTGAATTTTTTCTAATTAAAAAATTTGATTAGCAGTAAGGCAGAAGTGCGGAGTTAATAGGACAGTTGCTGGAATGAGGGAGAGTTAATAGGTAAAAGACACTGTCCCAGGGCCTCCCCTGGTGGTCTAGTGGTTAAGAATCTGCCTTGCAATGCAGGGGACGCAGGTTCGATCTTTGGTTGGGGAACTAAGATCCCACAGGCTGCATAATGTGGCCAAAACAAGCAAAAGACGTTGTTTCTGTCCTCACTGTTACTTTGCTTTGGCTGAGATGAAAAGCATGTGCAAAAATTAATTAGAGAATAGGACTACATTCAGTAAAGTGCCCGTTTGTGAGTTACAGATGGTAAACCATCTACAGCTAAGAATAGCATTCAGCTCTGAGTCTCCAACTTCAAAATTATCAGTGGCCCCTGAGTAGTTATTTAGCCCCTCTAATTTAGCTACTTTACTTCTCTGTGAAGTGGGGATCACAGGACTGCTGTGAGAATTAAAGTACACTAGGCCCTCTCTACTCACCAGTGTGGAACCATGGATACACAGGGCCGACTTAAGGGACTTGAGCATCCTTGGATTTGTGGGGATGGGGTGGGGGCAGGGGTTAGTCCTGGAACCAATCCCCTACAGATACCAAGGGACAACTGCATGTGGTAAGAGCTGCCTAAAAAGTCAGCGTGGCAACTCTTCCAACCACTTCTGAATGCTAGTGAGATGGCTAGGGCCCTATCAGTATCTTAGTACATTTTACACATGCGTCTCAGACGGTAAAGAATCTGCCTGCCAATGCAGGAGACCCGAGTTCAATCCCTGGGTGGGGAAGATCCCCCTGGAAGAGGGCATGGCAACCCACTTTAGTATTCTTGCCTGGAGCGTTCCCACGGACAGAGGAGCCCAGTGGACTATGATTCATAGGGTCACAAAGAGTCAAACACGGCTGAAGTGACTTAGCATAGCACAGGACAGAAAATAGTATTTAGAGTATCCAAGTTCTCCTGCCCGGATGAAAAGATTGGGCATTTTATCTGTGACCGAAGTATGGCCATGGCGATGGGGTGAACAAGTTTCTGTCCATTAAAAGGAAAAAAAAAAAAACAACAACAACTATAAAGCGTGACACTCCCAAAGCAGCAGCAGTTCATGAGTTCCCGGCCACAGAGAACAGAGTAGCCAGTTTTGCCATTCTATAGTTGGGTGGCTTCCTTGAGTGGAAAGGTGGAACTAAGGAGGCCTTTCTGATCTGCTTCTGACCAGTAAGCATGTTTAGCCTTCATCCACAGGAGTGAAACATCACTCCTGCAGCCACTTAGTGTCACTGTTAGGCCCCTCAGACATGATGATGGATTCCAAGATCTTGAAAAAGTGACATGGTAGACATAAAAGGAGTCAGATATTAAATCCATAAAAAGTTGAAAAGAATTTAACACTTGATGGGAATTTGGGATTTAGGGTAAAGTTAGATTGTGTCTGGAAATAGGTAAAAATCTGTAGATGCTACACATCAAACCACTTTAGTCAAAGTATTTGTTCAGTGTGGGAAAGAAACATCAGTGAAAGTAGTTAAATAATGTCTATAGTCCAAATAACTATTTAACTGCTGTATTCCCTCCATTCCCAAGACACCATCACCTGTAAGGTGTACCATTAAATTTATGACAGGTGAGGAAGTAGGGGCAAGGACATGGTATTAAATGTACACTTTGTTTCCAGAAATGTTAGAATATGAAAAAAAAAGAAAGAAACGTGTCTTGGAATTAAGGAAATGCAGAATCTCACTCAGTTGCTGTTTTGGTATTTTCTTGCTGGTAGAAGATAGGACTGAGTTTATGAAAGCAATTTTTAAAATATTTACTAGAGACTTTCCTGGCGGTCCAGTGGCTAAGACTTTGCCTTCCCTAGTGCACGGGGTGTGGGTCAGATACCTGCTCGAGGAGCTAAGGGTCCACATGCCTCGTGGCAAAAAACCAAACTATAAAACAGAAGCAATATTGTGACAAATTCAATAAGGAGTTTAAAAATGGTACATATGAAAAAGTCTTCAAAAATTCAAAAAGTGTTTACTAATACCCAGGACAGAACTAATGAAAATTGAAGGCACATAAACGTTTTCTCAGGCCCTTAGATTTATTTTCTTTCATTCATTTGTGTCATGGACAGCTGGGGAGGTACTATATTTGATAAGCATGAAGTGTATTTTAGTGCCAGGAAATATTGAAGTGCTCGAAAACAAAAACCAAGAAACAGAATATTGATAGGAGAATGTCAAAGGAACAAGGAGCCCCCTGGAAGAGCTCCCACCAGCCAAAGGTCATTAATCTGAGCAACAAAGTTAGTAAAATTGTGTTGAATTATAACCCACAGTATGAAATGAATATCGGTGAGACCATACTGATATAAAAAATGACTGAAAATATATGGGGAGAAGTGATAAGTCTTCTGTGCAGAAAAATTCAAAATAATTTATATAGATACTCCACCCTTAAGCCTTTCTCTCCAAAGTGTAATAGTATAGAAGAGAATGAGGAGCAACCTTCCATGGAGAATCACGACAAACATTACGTTGGGTGATCAAGGCCATGATCAACAGTGTTAAATTACATTGACAGTAAATATGCATGATGTAATGTGATTAAAATGGCACGTTACCTCTGTCGTCTTTCACTAAACAACCCAATCACCCTGTCTGATGATAAGAAAAACATCAGACAGATCCCAGTGGTGGAACCTTCTACAAAATACCTGACCAGTACTCCTCAGAACTGTCGAGGCCATCAAAATAGGGAAAGTCTGAGAAACTGTCACAGCTAAGAGGAGCCTAAGTAAGCTCAATAACTAAATGTAATGTTGTATCCTGGATGGGATTTCTGGGACAGAAGAAGGACATGGGGAAAAATTATGAAAACCTAAGATCATGGCATCTGGTCCCATCACTTCGTGGCAGATAGTTGGGAAACAATGGAAACAGTGGCTGAATTTATTTTTCTGGGCTCCAAAATCACTGCAGATGGTGATTGCAGCAATGAAATTAAAAGACACTTACTCCTTGGAAGGAAAGTTATGACCAACCTAGACAGCATATTAAAAAGCAGAGGCGTTACTTTGCCAACAAAGGTCTGTCTAGTCAAGGCTGTGGTTTTTCCAGTGGTCATGTATGGATGTGAGAGTTGGACTGTGAAGAAAGCTGAGCACCGAAGAATTGATGTGTTGGAGAACTCTTGAGAGTCCCTTGGACTGCAAGGAGATCCACCCAGACCATTCTAAAGGAGGTCAGTCCTGGGTGTTCATTGGAGGGACTGATGTTGAAGCTGAAACTCCAAAATACTTTGGCCAACCGGTGTGGAGAGCTGACTCATTGGAAAAGACCCTGATGCTGGGGAAAAATTGAGGGCAGGAGGAGAAGGGGACGGCAGAGGATGAGATGGTTGGATGGCATCCCTGACTCGATGGATGTGAGTCTGAGTGAACTCCGGGAGTTGGTGATGGACAGGGAGGCCTGGCGTGCAGCAATTCATGGGGTCGCAAGGAGTCGGACATGACTGAGCGACTGAACTGAACTGAAATAACCTATGGTTCTTAGTTAATAATGTATCAGTTTTGGTTTCTTAATTGCTATTTATCTGTCAGATTAAATGTAAGATTTTAATATCAGGGAGCTTGGGTACAGAATGAGAACCCGACTATCTTCTTGATTTTTCTGTAAATCTACAACTGCTTTAAAAGACAAAGTTGTTAAAATTCTTTTAATGCCTAAACAGAAAAAAACAAAAATCATGGACAGGAGGCCAGGTTAGGGAATTGTAAGGGAAATTAGAATTTTGTTGAGACCGTTGAAAATTCCACAGAGAGCATGATTGAAGTAGAACATATGTAACTGCTTAGTTTAAAAAAATGGAACTGGCAGCTTAGCCCAGAATGTGACACTTCTAAATATACTCTAGTCGATTCATTATTATTTATCATCCATGGAGTATTTTGTTTTTCCAAGCTGGCCAAGTTTTACCATTATTCTTATTTTAAAGTGATGGCTGTGCTTCTTTTAGCCATGTTGACTCAGATGGCTAATCTAACTGTACAGTTCAGTCAAAACACCAGCCATCAGCTGTCAGAATGGTAAAAACAATTATGTGTTTTCAAAGCCAGAAAGACACTCATGTGGTGAGACTGCAGAGTTTCGTGTTATCCAAAGTCCTGACTCCCAGGATCCCATTTCCTCACTTGGTGTTCTCACATGGAAAAGTTCTTTGGGGAATTATAGGGTCATATTTTCAAGACTTGGAACAGTAGGCTTGTCTACAGTTACCTTTATAAAAAACAACTAAAAAGAAAAAAAAATCCCTTTAAAATCATTAAAAAAAAAAAAATGAATTACACCAGGGTAGCCAAATAGAAACACTCACTGGGGTTTCTGCACTGAGTCAGGTTGTATAAATTACAGACTATTTTCCCCTTGCTCCAGGACATTGTTTCGCTTCCACACACCACTGCCTACATCCATAAATTCCAGTGTGCTGGCCCTCCAGAGAGCTCGAGGAATTATAAAAGGAGAGAGGAGGGGACTCGCCACAGAAACAAGCAGGCTAGAAGGGCACCCTCGAGCTTCCTGCTTGGTCCTGCCTCGGCTCTGCGCCAGGCCTCGCCCCTTCTCGGGGCACAGAGGGGCACTCTCCCTGGTGCTCTTGGCAGGCCAGCATCAGGGCCCCCCACAGTCAGGGCTCACATGCCACTAGGAACCCTATCCATCCCACAGGAAGATGAAGTCAACCCTTTCAGGGGAAACCAAAAGGCTGGCATATTTCGGAGACTAGCAAGGGGGAAATGTGTACCAGTTACGTAGCCCTGGGAGGCAGAGAGTACCGTGGCTTTGTTTGCTGAACCCAAAGTTAGGGCACGCTGTCCGAGAGCAGGACTAAGTAGACTGGACGTGAACTTGAGGCTGGCCCGGGATGTTCAGGCTGAGGGGCCCTTGTGGCTGCACGATGCAGAGGAACGTGAGCCTGGCCCTGGCTGCGCTCGTCCGTGCTGGCGCCCTCCAGAGAGGATCCTGGGGGCGCCCTGGGTGCAGCGCATGGCCGCCCTTCCTCAGCAGTCCCCAGCACGGTGGCGCTGGGCCCATCCTGGTGACAGGCCGGCACCCAAGCTCCAGGCTCCACCGTGAGCTGGCTGCCCTTCCCAGGGGCCACCCTTCCCCAAGGTGGGGCTACAGGAGCCTCGGTCTGTCCCTTTCTCCCCCTCCTTATGGCATCAGAAGAGCCAGGAGCCCAGACACCACTGTCCCCTGCCTCCCCCACCCCACCCCCTTGCTTCTCTCCTCTTTACCTGAGCCCTGGGGATGTCTGAGGCCAGCTGGGGACCCCTGTGGGGACACAGCCATTTCTTGAGACGCAGGGTTACCCCAGCGTGAAGTAGGAAGGGAGGCGATCTTATCACATGTCTCTGACCGCTCCTTGAACGAGTCAGAGAAGGTGCAGTGAGGAAGTCTAATGTCACATGCAAGACTTACAGGAAGCTGACTGCAGGACGGCAGGGGAGCTTGAGAACTTGGCCGTTTTCAGCGGATTCAAACAACACAGGTCAGTGCTCCTTCTTTCCCCCCCCAAAAAATCTCTCATCGCCACTCTAAAATACCTAACTGGTTCTCTTTCCTTAAACTGCCTTGAACGCTTTTTTGCGACATGAAGAAATTGCTCCAGCTTTGAAGGTAACAGCCAGAGTGTAGCTGGTGGCCACGCGCTGTTAGAGGAGCAAGCATCAAGCCCTTATCGTCAAGATGAAATTCTCAGAACTTCTTGCTTCCCTGTTCAGAACTTCTGTGCCCTAAAAAACAAACCTTTACATGGTCCTTAAATTACTTATTTCATGGAATTTAGCTAAGCCTCTCATCAGGTTCACCTGTTAGCATAAACCAGGACGCATCAGCTTGTGTTTGCAGGCAGTCGCCGGGTGTTCAAAGGGCAGTAGAAAATGCAGCAGTATTGTGTGGACAGACAGGCTACAAGACGATGCAAAAGTGTTGCTTTTATGCACTTTTTTCTTCTGATGGAATGAATCTTTTGGCTTGTATTTCCTGTTAAAATTGTTTNGCAGTCAATGGGGTTGCAAAGAGTCAGACACAACTGAGCGACTCAACTGAACTGAAACTACATCATTATCATACATTAAGATAAATTTTTTTCAATAGAGAACACAATGCCCAGTAAACCCAAAATAGTTACTATACATTATTTAATATTTTTCAGTGTATTATTATTCTTACACATGTCTGACCTTATCTTTTCTGTTTTCCAGCTCTTCTATTTCATGACTAAGTGCTTTTATCTTTTTATCATTCTCAGACACTTCTTCTTGAAGCTTCTTAATTTTATCCTGCATTTCTTTTAATGCCTCAGCTGAGCGTTCTTTAGTATCTTCAGCCAGCAAAAACTGATAAGCTATATATAAACGACTCAGATGTTCTATTTCTCTCAATAGCTTTTGGTACTCCAAGTAGGAAGATCTTTCCTAAAAGAGAAATCACCAATAAAGCATAACTCTACATTAATATTTTTAAACAAATTTGGAAAGAATTTAAATACAACAACACATAAAAAATTTCCCATTACACAATAAATATAATGGATTTTGTCTTAAATTTGGGTAATTATGGGCTATTAATTTTAGGAAACTTCAAACACATTAGAACTGTGGCTTTTTAGATAGTAATGTCATCTTAGTGAATTCTCTGTGGCTACTTCTCAAATATAACCACACAGTTGGGATTAACAAANAGTGCAGAGCCATGAGGTCTGCCTGCCACCAGAGCTTTGTGCCTGCAGCCTGTACTTCTCCAGAGAAGGTGTCTAGAGCAGAAACCGAGAGATGGTTGAAGCACTGGAAATTAGAGCCCAGACACAGCTAAACGGCCCAAGAGTATTCATCTGATGGCCCTTGAGGGGCAGTTTAATAAGGAACTTTCAATAAAAGGCTCTTACACAATGGCCTGCCACGTTCAGACCTGAATAAAAAAGGAAAATGTCTCAAATCTGAGTGACAGGAAGGAAGTCACTGCCTTCTTGGGCTCTTATTAAGCACTAGAACAGGTTAGCCAGCGACGAGGTTTTTTTCTGGACCATTTGAAAACAGGCTAACCTTCTTTCGTAGCTGCGTTCATGTGTTAATAGAGGTAGAGAGAGAAAAGCAGAGGAGAGCCCAGGTTTGGGAGCTTCCTGTTTCCTGTCTCCATTCCAGCCCAGAGGGCTCTGCAAGTGTCTGTACTGAAAGAACAACAGTGGGGTGAGGAGTTAGCGGACTCACGCGTTGTTTATATCCTAGTAATGCAAAATAACCAAAACTATGAGGCAAGAGAAAATTGTTGATGATGTCCTCAGATTGCCACATTTTTTTCATTTTTTGCTACTGTGTTGTGCAAGAAGATGGTGAGGAAACTGACAGACTATGGGAGGAATGGAAGTTAGAGATCTCAGCCCTAGTGCTTTTAGAAACCCTATGCTGGCTCTGAGGGAGGCAGCCTGTGTTTCCAGTTTCCATGGACTTTCTTGATATTGGAGTCCTTTGCACAAATAAATGCCTAGAGGAGCCACATGGAAGGGAACTGTGGTGCAGAGGTCTCTTGCATAAGGCACCAGGCGCACCCCTGAACAGCAGAAAGAGGCTTACCTCTTCGTGGTAGCTGGACCTGCCTAGAAGGACCTCTTCTTTTAGGTTTGTTTTGATTTTTTAATTGGTCCTAGAGGTTTATTGTTCAGAGAGTTTTGTATTCTGCTAATCTGCTGCTCATAGCAGAGAAGGGTTTTTTATTTCTTTAAATGCTTTCCAGATGGACTTGACATCTTTTTTTTCAGAATGCGTCCTTCTGAAAGCTCTTTCCCTTTCTCCTTGGGGCATCTGTTCTCTGCCCATCCATTCCTCTAGCTTTCCAGATTCCCTGTGTTCCTTTATGTTTGAGATACAAGACAAGGTTTATAAAGTGTTGTTATTGTGCAAAGTCTCTGATCCCCAAACCTGAAAGTGGTTCTAAAAAAAAAAAGAAGGAGGACTCAGAGGAGCAGAAGGTGCTAGATCCTGCTGGATGGTGGGTAACACCTGGAATGTTAATCTCACATGTAATTCTTAGACAGGAAGTGCTTCCAGTTCAATGTGGAGGTCAAAAGTAAACACATAGATGGTCACCTTTTACCTGGAGCTGAAAAATGCTGAATTTTATGGGGAGGGACTACATGGGCATCTCACTGAATTCTCTAAATAAGAAAAGGAAGGGGCTGACTTCACAGTCCCTCTTCTCCTGGACCCTGACATAAAGACAGGCCTCTTTTCCCCAGAATCTCAGGTAATACAGGTAACACTTCCGGATCAGCACCTACAGATATTGGAGAGGCTTGGGCTTCAGAGGAGTGAAAGGGTGAGATATACAAAATATTCATGCTGGTAGAGAAGAAAATAATGAAGCTGATGAGTGCAACCTTTACAGTTGAATTCTTCCTTGGCCGTCTTTCTGCGCTGGCATCAGCAGGTCTGTAGGCCATCTATCTCTCTGGGCTTTCTCAGAGAAAAGTCCCTGGGCATGGGAGAGGTATTGTTATCATCACTGCCATACTGGGAAATACTGGGAGCATAGATTTGGTTTTTTAACTGTGGTAAAATACGTATAAAATTTACCATCTTTAACTGTTAAGTGTGTAGTTGAGTAGCATTAGATGTATTTAGCTTGTACAGCTCATCTTCAGAGCTTCTTCATTTTGAGAAGTGGATACTCTGTAGCCATGAAACAACTCTCCGTTTCCCCTCCCCCAGCCCCTGGCACCCACATTCTACTTTCTGTTTCTATGAGTTTGACTGCTCTAGATACTTCATATAAATCATACAATATTTGTCTTCTTATGACTGCTTTATTTCACTTAGCATAAAGTCCTCAAGGTTCATCCATGTGGTAGCATGTGTCAAAATTTCCTTCCTTTGTAAGTCTGTATAGTATAGTCTGTTATATATGCCACATTTTCTTTTCTCATTCATCTGTGGGTGGCATTTAGCTTACTTCTATCTTTGGCTATTTTCAATAATGCTGCTGTGCGCAGGGGTATACACATACCTGTCTGAGATACTGCTTTCAATTCTTTTATATATATATACACCCGAAAGTGGTATTGGTGAATCATATGGTATTTCTATTTTTCATTTTTTGAGGAGTTGCCATAATGGTTTCCCTAGCCGCTGTACCTTTTTACATTCCCACCAACAGTGCCCCAGGATTTCATTTTCTCCAAAACCTAGTTAATACTTGTTAATTTCTGTGTTTTTTTTTTCCTCCCATCGCAGCCATCCTAAAGGATGTAAGGTGATATCTCAGTTTTGATTTGTATTTTTCTAACAATTAGTGATGTTGAGTATCCTTTTAAATGCTTGTTGGCATTTGCATATCATCTTTGGAGAAATACCAGTTTAAGTCCCTTGCCTGTTTTTCAGTGAGGTTATTTGGTGTTTGGTTGTTGAGCTTTAAGGTTCTTTATATATTCTGGATATTTAGAGAACTATAGATTTTTTAAAGTATTGCACATGCAGGTTCTAATGTTCATATCATCTACTGGCACCAGCTGCTTCCTGTGACCTCCACCCTTGGGAAAGAGCATGAATTTCAAAAATATATTTTTTTCAACAGTATAATTTTTATCTTAACTCTTCAGAGTACTACACAAAGTCTCAGTCATTTTCAGCTTATAAGCAGTTTGGTTTTTGAAAACTAACAAAAGTGAAGGGAAGGGAAAGAAAGGGAAGAGCTTAGGGAAGTGGTTTTTATTCTTTCCATACTTTGTACTTTTTTAGCTATGTAAACTTCAGGAAAAAGCCTTATCGTCAATTCTGTTGACTAAAACTGAACTCCATGCTGGGATAAAAATACTTTCTGAAAATCATCCAGTAATTATGTCTTCCTATACCACCCTCCCTCCAATTGCACAGACTCAAAGATATCTCAGATTACAAAACCATTGTCATTTTTCTTCATGAATGCCTCAAAAAAAAAAAAAAAGTATTTTGCTTCTGGGTAGGAAGGACCCAAAGAGGAATTGAACTGTTGTCCTAGGAAAAGGAACAAGAGCAGTGGGACTCTTCTGGAGTTGTGGCCATGGTGTTTGTTTCGAGTTCAGACTTTCAGGAAGGAGCTGGTAGGGGAGATGTGATGGGCAGAGGGTTACTGCTGTGGGGACAGCTTTGGCTGGAGGCACTGACTTCTAAATGAAGTACCATCGAGATGAGGGAACGGACTGCCTGTGTACCTGACTGATTCTTGCCTCTGCCATTTCAGTTTCCCTCCACTTCTTCATCAGTTAGAAAGTTGGTGCTGATCTCCACCCGTCTCAAAAGGGTATTGGAAAATGACCAAAATGCTTGCATTTGTTTGATGAGAGACAGAGAAAACTTTTTCTCAATACATAAATAAATAAACTAGGACAAGATGAATCCTGGAGGTGGAACCCTGTTATGATGCAACAGATGAGCAAACTTCAGCAGAAGCTCTTCCTGGTGTACATGACATCCTATGCCAGTTTCACCAGGAGGTATTCATACACCACCACCATTGTAATTTCTCAATACTAATTAGAAGTTACTGCTTTGAGACTAACTAGCTGGATACTTACCAGAGTGTCTGTTTTTGATACTTTCTGGTATGCGTTAGGCTTGCTTCCTACTTTTGTTTGTGTCTGGGTTTTAATAATATGTCATATTTTAGGTTTACTCATTGTATTGGTTTGTAATCCTAGTGTGACTTAAAAACAAACAGTCTTTTTTTTTTTTTTAATATTAGGACACATGTTTGCACACACACATGCAGCCACCCATACATACATATTGTTGTTGTTTTGTTGCTAAGTCATGTCAGACTCTTTGGGATCCCATGAACTGCAGCATGCCAGGCTTCCCTATCCTTCACTATCTCCTGGAGATGCTTCCTCAATTAAAAGTCATTAGATGGTATCTTGGCACCTACACTTATTTAGAATATGCTGCTAACTTCAAGCTAGGAAATTATTCATGTATTATGCCTATAGATTCATTTGGAGGGTCTGCTAGTGAATTGCTGTTCTTTCAATAAATACCTGACTTTTTAAGGGGTGATTTGGAGCATTTTTGATTTCCAGGCTGGCTAGAAAAAGATCTAGTCTTCCTTGAAGGCTTTAGAGACCTGTAGAATGATCCTGCCTCCTCGGAACTGGGTGTGGGACCAGTGGAGGGGCTGCCCAATACCTCAGCAGCTTGCTACGCAGACAGCTGCACAGAGGGCGCCAGCTTTGCCCTCTCACTGTGGTGTGGCTTCTTAGAAAAGTCTCAGTTCCAGAAGTC
Organism: Neotragus pygmaeus; assembly: GCA_006410875.1. Lineage (NCBI taxonomy): Eukaryota > Metazoa > Chordata > Mammalia > Artiodactyla > Bovidae > Neotragus > Neotragus pygmaeus. Next base: position 670,006 of record SJYV01008496.1, on the reverse strand, counting down.
ATTTACCCACTGAGCATTCTTGATGGGCTGCCACCAGGGCTTCGCCTGAAAGCTCTTTCAAAGCAGACGTGTGCCTTCACTCTTTGTATGCCCCTCTTCTTTCTGTGCTTAACTCTCACTCCCGCCTAAAATGCCCATCACCTCCTGAAAACTGAGGCTCAGGAAAGAACTCACCTGCATGACAGCTTACTTCCTCCCCCAGCCCTGCCTCTAAGCTTTATGTTCTACTTCCTTGGTGCATTTAATGCTTTTCCCTGCAAATCAAGGCTGATGAATAAGCACAGTTGCCAGAATCAAAGTGTTTGAGAGGTTTTATGTAGGGAAAATAATTGGGGAGGAAATAATGTTATTATAAGATAGATCGTGGTGAATCTGGAAGGGTAGAAAGTTTACTTTTTAAAAACTGCTTTTAAGGACTCATAAGGAAGTAGCAATAGGGGAAGGGGAATTGAAAAGGCCAGAGGATAATTTGCTCCAAAAGACAAAAATGTTAGGTTATTAAAAAACCATTTTTTTTCTCTTACTTCAGTGCCAGGAACATCTGGCCATGGGGAAAGTTTCAGAAAGAGGATTTTGGATGCTGTTGTCACTATTCAAAACTTAAAGAGATAGGTTAAAAAAAAGAAAACAGAACCCTGGGTTTTTAGAAATAGAAGGAACCTTCAAGGGTTCAGTCAGTGGCTCAGACAGTGAAGAATCTGCCTGCAGTGCAGCAGACCAGGGTCCCATCCCTAGGTCAGGAAGATCCCCTGGAGAAGGAAATGGCAACCCACTCCAGCATTCTTGCCTGGAGAGTTCCATGAACAGAGGAGCCTGGCAGGCTACAGTCCATGGGGTCGCAAAGAATCAGACAGGACTGAGAGACTAACACACATGCACATAAGTCATGGGTTCAATCCCCTCATTTTTAGATTTGGAAACTGAGGCCCAGAATGGTTAGGAGATTTGTCTTGGTTGAAAGAGCTAGTTAGTGACAGTGGTAGGCGTGGGTCAAGGCTCCTGACTCCGGCATGGGCAGCAGTGTTGAGAACTCCCAAGGACTTGACATTGATGTCAGTGCCCCTCTGGGCTCTACAGAGGCCAGACCCATGCCTGGAAAAGGGCAGGCCAAGAGACGGAGGAGTTTTTGAGCTCATAAAACTCCAGCTAAGTGACCTCTGTTCCTGGAAGGAGCCACAGCAATATGGGTGTAACCTTGACAGTAGACGCCTAATCTGTCCTACCTGGAGAAAGTTTGTATGCAGTGATGGATCCCATGGAGCAAAGAAAAGGACAGCCCAGAAAGGGAAAATCCCCAGTGTTGCCCAGGGTTGGCCAAAAAGAGAGACCCTCAATATTGTGGACAGGACTGTGGGGTAAGAGGGGGTTGTCCCTTGTGTAGCATGGATGAAGATTAGGACTCACCATGGCCCAGATTAAGTAGCCTTCAAGAGGCTTACTCAGCCTTAGCCCTGATTCCAAGATCCCTTCTGAAAAAGTACATCAGTTTCCTGGATACCATTATCTCAGAGGAGTATATTCTGGACATTGGCCATGGTACTGGAAAGTAATGCCATCATTTGTGAATTCTGGTGTGCCTGGGAGCCTCTCGTGAGTTTGTAAGATGGGTCAGTCATTCTGAGTCTGAGCCTCCTGGCTCCTGATAAGAAGGAGATTTGGGGGCCTCTAGGTAAGAAGATTTGGGGACCTTTAGGTGACCCACCCCCCGCCCCCCGGGAATGCCCCTCCACAGGGTCTTCCTGGGCAAGCAGCAAACTCTCCTCAGTGTCAGTCCTATTTCTTTGTCCCTCTTCTTTAAAATGCCCTAGTATTATAAGGAAATAAAATGTAATATATGGGTCCTGCAATTGAACCTTACAAGCCCTTTTTGGACTCTTGATATTTTATGTTTTTTTTTGTTTTTTTTGTTTTTTTTTGCCTTTCGAGGGGCATTTCCCCTTAATTCAGAAATATTTTTTCAGCATCTTCCATGTAGATCTTATATTCTAGGTGGGAGATGTGGATAATAATAGTAAACCTAATAAAATAGGATGTTACCTAGTCTGTTCCAAGGTTAAAAAGTAACAAGGACTAAGGAAGACATGCAGCAATGTAGGAAAGGCAGGAAGGCATTGGTGGGCATACAGATTTAAGTGGGGCGGGTAGGGTAATTGTCACAGACAAGGTGGCATTGGAGTGAGAACTTGGAAGAGGTGAGAGAATTCGCCTTGTAGTTACCTAGGGCCTTGAGGCAGAGCAAATCTGATGTATTCAAGGAATGAGGAGGAGCTGGTGTGACTGGACAAAGTGAGGGGGAGGGAAGTAGGGAGGAGTCCTGGAGGGCCTTAGAGGCCCATGTAGGACGCTAGCTTTCACTCAAGAGTGAGGGGGAGCTTTGGGAGGACTTTGAGCCAGGAAGAGTTGATGCTCTGAGTTTGCTCTTTAGAGGATGCCTCTGGCTCCTATGTTGAGAATACAGTACAGGAGAGCAGGAGTTGAAGAGAGAGGCCATTGCAACATCTGGTGAGAGAGGACAGTGCTGTGGACCAGGTGAGCAACACTAGAGATGGTGAGGATTAATCAAGGTCTGTTTTCTGTTTGTTTTTCTTGGTCAAAGTATTGTTGTTTCACAATGTTGTATTAGTTTCTGGTATAGCAAAGTGATTCAGTTATATATATATATTTATTATTATTTATGTGCTTTTCCATTAAGGTTTATTGCAGGATATTGAATAGAGTTTCCTGTGCTGTACAATAGGACCTTGTTGTTTTTCCATAGTACATATAATGGTTTACATCTGCTAGTCTCAAACTCCCAGTCTAACCTTTCCCACTTTCCTGTTGGCAACCACGAGTCTTAGTGTCTGTGACACAGACATAGAGAAATGCTTTGTAGATATGTTCATTTGTGTTGTATTTTAGATTCTACATTTAAGTGACATCACATGGTATTTGTCTTCAGTCTGGCTTAACTTCACTTAGTAGAATAATCCCTGGTCCCATCAGGTGTTGCTCCCAGTGGTGTTATTCCATTCCTTTTTGTGGCTGAGTAGTATTCCATTTATATATGGGCCACACCTTCTTTGTCCATTCATCTGTTGATGGACATTGAGGCTGTTTCCATGTCTTGGCTGTTGTGAATACTGCAGAGCCTGGTTGTTTTGAAGGTGGAACAAAGTTAACTGTTGGGTTGGATGATGGTAAGTAGAAGAGGGGAATCAAGGAAGACTCCGAGGACTTTGCCCTAGGCCTAGGAGGAATCGAAGTGCCATCAGACTGATGAGGAAGCCTGTAAGAGAGCAAGGAGGGTGGAGTGGAGGGCAGGTCTGTGGAGGTTAGTTTGTGCTGAGCATGGAGGTCTGTTAGACAGACATCACATGGAGATGTTGAGTAGCCAGTTGGATATGTGTCTACACGTAGGAGATAGAATTCCAGAAGAAATTAATCTTCCTTAATGGTCTTAATGGTTGGATATTACTTCTAAATACATCTGTAATTTCTAAAACTCCTATAAAAACACGAACTAGGACTCTGCTTAAGGACTTATTCATTGATTGATTTCTGGGACTGAAATCAGAGACTGGTTACTTAAGTAAATGAGAGTGGAAGGATCAGGATTTTTGTTTTAGGCCTTGCCTTTTACTGCTTAAGCCTCAGGGATTCCATAATTCTTTTTTTTTTTTTTTCCTGGCCACACCACATGCAGGATCTTAGTTCCACAGAGATCAGACTTGTACCCCCTGCAGTATAAATGCAGAGTCTCGATCACTGGACTGCCAGGGAAGTCCCCATCATTTTTATTTTAAGAAAAGAAATTTTTAGCAAAGTAGGCAAAAGCAAAGTTTATTTTTGTTCAGATGCTCAGTACTTAAATCAAGTTTTTCTTTGTGTTTATGTCAAGACAACTGAAGAAAATCTTGTAAGGTTCTTTGCATCTTTTAATGTTTATGTATACATTACTATTATCTTGATAATTGAAGTTACATTTATTGTAATTTAAGCAAATGTTAGCTAGTTACACAAATATGAATGAATGAAAGTATGTTAGCTGTTTTCCTGGAAAAAAGGAAGTATGTTAACTTCACTCAGTGTGGAGAATTCTGAGTTCTCATGGGTTTGATCGAAGTCTGTACAAAACAAACATTTTGACCTCTAAATTCATTCTTTGTTTGCTTTTTAGTCAGCTTGGGTGAACATAAGGGGTGTATTTTTAAGAGACCTAAATTGGTACACTGGAATAACACTAGCAGTTCCTACGGGAAACAGAGACTAAATGTTTTTATTCTCAATCTTGTGCTTTGTCTCATTAGACCCTCAACCAGGTGTTGTGTGAGCCTCATTTACAGAGATATTTATTGAGATGACAAAAAAGTTCATTCCGGTCTTTTCTGTACAGTGTTACGAAAAAACATGAATGAACTTTTACCCAATCTAATACATTGCCTCAGAAGGGAAAGGACAGGGCTACAGTCCCTGGAGCCAGAATCCAGACCCAGGGCTACCAGTATCCAAAGCCTCCCCTACTCTGCTTCCCAGAAGCATTAGCAAAATAAACCAACCAGAGCATTTCAGTAAAATAATGTAGACCGAGTGGTACCACAGAATGACCTCCTTATCATGAATGAAAACAGGGGGCTCCTCTCAAAAATTTCAGGTAGTTGCTAAAGCAGTCCTTGAAATGAGAAGATCCATGAGAAAAACTCTCTTTTTTCCGTCTCTCCCCCATACAGTGGTGGGACTGCCTGAGTGGTGTGATGGCCATGGGCTAAGAGCACGCCCCTCCATCAGCCCTGCAGGAAACCGCCCCACCCTCTCGGGAGCAGAAGTCTCCTGGAGCCAGCTAACAGCAGCTGTCCACGCTGCTCCTGGAAGGCGCCTGGGAGCTGGGAGTCTGAAGCCAGCCAGCCCTGAGAAGGCCTGACAGGGGCTTCCGAGAGCCTTGGAAGTGGTCCAGGAACTGGAGGCATTGACCTCAGCTTCAGGCTTAGAAGGGCTGGACTCTCTCCCTCCAGTGCAACCAGACAGAGGGCTGAAGGGCCTCAGGGTCAATTCCCACACTGGAACCTTCCGGGGAACCCTGGGGAAGAACAGCCCCCACCTCAGCAGATGATAGTCAGACTGTTTGCCCTGGTGCAGCTGTGCTGGTTCCTAAAACACTAAGATGCTTCAGAACCTGTTGGTGACTCATTACCAACCTTGGTCACCCCAGTGCACTCCCAGCACCCCAAGACCTCTCTCATAATTCAGTAACCAAGGATTAGTGCCTGGCACAGCACAGGGTGCCCCAGGACCCTGCTCCAGCATCCAGCATTGTTTGGATTCGTTAGTGCCTGTGCCTTATGGGCTGTTAGATATTTTCACTGTAACTCCTGTCTCGTCCCTAATAAAAACAGAACACTGAGCCGGTGATGACAGATGTTTAAAATTTTATTTATTTATTTATTTTGGGCCGTGTTGGGTCTTCCTTGCTGTGCACAGGCTCTCTCTAGTTGAGGTGCATGGGCTTCTCGTTGACTTCTTTTGTTGCAGAGCACAAGCTCCAGAGCATGGGCGTCAGTGGTCGTGGCACACGGGCTGAGTTGCCCCTTGACATGGGGAATCTTCCCAGACCAGGGATCGATCCCATGTCCCCTGCATTAGCAGGCAGGTTCTTAACCACCGGACCATCATGGAAGTCTGATGATTTTGATGGGGGCCCAGGAGGGCAAAATTGAAACTGTAATTGTTCCCCAAATCACTGCTGCTCTGCTCTGGGCCTGTGGTTAGCATCCCAGGCTACTTTTTATCATCTAGAAGGAAAGCATCTGCAGTGGTTGTCATTGGGAAGGTAATAAGTAGAGGTCACGCAAGGCGCCTAGAAACATCATTTTGTCTAGTGTTTTCAGGGGGCCCCAGTTTCAGAAGACTGGATTTTTTTTAGGAATACAACATCTCTCCTCTACTTGGTTTCTACTCCTCTCCTACCTGTCATGAAAAAAATGATTATCTCTGTGAATTATCTCTGTGAAACACGGCTTGTTTGCCCTGCTAGAGCAGTTGCTGACCACCTGCCCAGAGGAGGTGAAAGTTTCATTATAAGCCAAGCTCTACTAATCTTGATTTATTAGTGCCAAACACTTGCTTTTTGCAGCTGTGGGAACAGTTTTCAGAGCAGATTTATTTCTGAGTTGGACTAGCAGTACCACATGGTTAAGGGAAAAAAAAGGGATTCTTTCACAAACACAGCAAATGCCCACACATGGTGGTTGCAGGGGTGTGTGAGGAGTCATTGCGCCCATCCACAAAGTGTCAGACTAATTTGTAGGTGGTTCGAGGTGTGCTGTCGGAAAAGGCAATGGCACCCCACTCCAGTACTCTTGCCTGGAAAATCCCATGGACGGAGGATCCTGGAAGGCTGCNCTGCATTGCAAGCAGATTCTTTACCATCTGAGCCACCAGGGAAGCCCACAGGGTGAAAACTGTCAACAGCTAAATCTATTGGCTACCTAGCATTTGAACTTGTATTCATATGACAGAAAAATAATAGTCCATCTAGATAAAAATACTGAGGATTGGGAAGTAAAAGTCATCAGTTTACACAATGCTTGGCATTATGTAAACAGAACTGAGCAGTTCACTTTATATGTTTCCTTTGGTTTGCAGCTATTAGATAAGCCTAGATTAATGGACAAGTCAGAAACTCCATTCCCATATTCATGCAGCCTTATTTACAGAAGCCAAGATATAGAAACAATCTAAATGTCCATTGATAGCCCAATTAAAGAGATATCCACACCATAATTCCTCATAGTCTTTTTCAGCGGTTAATTCAGGGGAAAAAAATGGTGAACATGGTTTCTCTCTCTCATCACCCTTCCCTCTTCTGTTTTCACTTTAAACCTGGCAAAGGTGAAAAAAAAAATCACTATTTCTGGTGTATGTGTATAGGCTGCGTGCGCATGTGTGTGTGTATGTGTTTCCTTCAAGGATCAACTGAAAACTTCATCTTTTTTTGTTAGGAGTTCCTAGCTTTATTACAAAGTATTTGCACATAGGAGGTACTCATATCAAAAGCAGCCTATCTGCTGAAGAATACATCCTTGTAATTATGAGGGACAATATGTCTGTAAGTTCAAAACATAGGGACATAAACACAAAAAACTCCATTTCTATGTTNGAGTTCCTAGCTTTATTACAAAGTATTTGCACATAGGAGGTACTCATATCAAAAGCAGCCTATCTGCTGAAGAATACATCCTTGTAATTATGAGGGACAATATGTCTGTAAGTTCAAAACATAGGGACATAAACACAAAAAACTCCATTTCTATGTTCACTGCAGCATTATTTATTTATTTATTTTAATTAATTTATTTTTTTAATTTTACTTTATAGAAACAACCTAAATGCTCACTGACAGATGAAAGGAGAAAGAAATGCAGTATGTATTATACATACAGTGGGATATTCTTCAGCTTTAAAAAAGAAAGAAATCCTGCAGTATGGGACAACGTGGATGAATCTTAAGGGCAACACACTAAGTGAAATAATTCAGTCACAGAAGAACAAATACAGCATGATTCCACTTATATGAGAACTTTAAAAAGAAAAGCAGAGAGTAGAACGGTCATTGTCAGCAGCTGGAAGAGGGGGGAACTGGTGAGTTGCTATTGAACAGGCATACAGTTTCAGCTACACAGATGAGTAAGTTCCAGGGATCTGCTGTATTACATTGTGCCTTTAGTTAGCAATACTGTCTTGTACACTTAAAAATTTACTAAGGGGGCATATTTCATGTTAAGTGTTCTTACCACAAGAAAAAAAAAAANCTGGTGGGCTGCCGTCTATGGGGTTGCACAGAGTCAGACACGACTGAAGTGACTTAGCAGCAGCAGCAGCGAGGTGTGCTGAGTCCTTTAACACGGGGTGGGGGGGGGGTGGCGGTTAACCTGAAATCAGTGGGCATAATACATCTTTATTTCCGCTAGCCTCTAACTAAAAAGTTTGCATTTCCCTCGAGTATGAAGGTAGCCCACAAACTTCAGGAGTTGCAGCAGCATTTGTGACCTCATCCCCAATAGAAGTCATCGACATTTTGCATCACCTTATGGTTGGCAGCTTCTAAGATGGTCCCCAAGGCTCCCCACCTCCTGCAATTCACACCCTTATCTACATCCCTCCCCTTCATGTGAGCTAGTTCAGTGACTCATATATGGTGAACAAGATGAAGCAGAGAGGATGGCATGTCTCTTCTGAGATTTAATTATATGATTTCAATCTTGGGGGCTTTCTCGCACTCTCTTGCTCACTGTGAGGAAGGTCAACTACCATGTTCTAAACTGTCCCATAGACAGAACCACACAGCCCAGAACCAAGGGAGACCTTTGACCAATTGCCGGTGAGGAGCTGAGTCCTTCCAACATGTGGTGAGCTTGGAAGGAGAGTCTCCCCTAGTTATCATGTAGGCTAGAAAAAATACATAATGACACCTAAAATGAATGGTTTCACGAATCTAGTTACTTAGGATGACGCTAAATTATGGCTTTGTATTTTTTTAAGGTTAGTTGACTTAAATAAAAATATTAAGTGAATGATCTAGTTTGGGTGGTATGCAGTCATCCCAGAATGATGAAGTTGGTTTGCAAATGTTTGACATTTGGGAACCACTGCCTTAGGAAACTTACTGGGAGGCCAGACACATAAACAGATAAAGAGATACCAGTTCAAGTTCAGGAAGGGGGAGTCTAAGTTCAATCAGATTGCTTCCAGGGAACTTGATAACCTAACAGAAGGGTAGTCTGCACCCCTCCGAAACTTCCAGTCACATGTCACACTGCCCCTATGCTGCCTCCCAGAGCATGAGAAGGGGGAGATAGGGTGGGGAGTGACTTGGGAGGCCCAACAGGTTCCTCATTGTCCTCTTGTCTGTGAGATCAAGCTCTGTGTAACTTAATTTCCAGGCCTAGAAGAATGTTGGTGCCTGAATCACCTTTGTGGTCCACCATCTAGTCCTGCATAGCCCCGTGCTGTGACCACTTGAAATATGGGTGATTAGAATTGGAGTGGGCTGTAGGTGTAAAGTATACACAGGATTTGAAGACTTAGTATGCCAGGCTGTAACATATCTCGTTAATAATCTTTACATTGATTCACGTTGAAATGATATTTTAGATATATGGGATTAAATAAAATATATTCTTAAAGTTAATTGCATCAATCAGTAGAGAACTGTAAATTGCATATGTGGCTGGTGTATTTCTAATGGGCAGCTGCTCTCCCTGCCTGCAGATGAGAGAAAGTACCCAAGTGTGTGGAGGGATCCCCGTCGTAAATCGAGAGGAACCNTGCAGATGGTGACTGCAGCCATGAAATTAAAAGATGTTTACTCCTTGGAAGAAAAGTTACGACCAACCTATACAGCATATTCAAAAGCAGAGACATTACTTTGCCGACTAAGGTCTGGCTAGTCAAGGCTATGGTTTTTCCAGTGGTCATGTATGGATGTGAGTTGGACTGTGAAGAAGGCTGAGTGCTGATGAATTGATGCTTTTGAAGTGTGGTGTTGGAGAAGACTCTTGAGAGTCCCTTGGACTGCAAGGAGATCCAACCAGTCCATTCTGAAGGAGATCAGCCCTGGGATTTCTTTGGAAGGAATGATGCTAAAGCTGAAACTCCAGTCCTTTGGCCACCTCATGCGAAGAGTTGACTCATTGGAAAAGACTCTGATGCTGGTAGGGATTGGGGCAGGAGGAGAAGGGGACGACAGAGAATGAATTGGCTGGATGGCATCACTAACTCGATGGACGCGAGTCTGAGTGAACTCCGGGAGTTGGTGATGGACAGGGAGGTATGGCGTGCTGCGCGATTCATGGGGTCGCAAAGAGTTGGACATGACTGAGCGACTGAACTGAACTGAACTGACTGATATATATATATTCTTTTTCATATTCATTTCCATTTTGGTTTCTTACATGATTTTGAACATAGTTTCCTGCTGAAGCTGGAAGAGCAGGCATGAAAGGTCAGTGGATGTCTCTCTCCCCAGATCTGAGGCTCTGCTGTAATTTAGGGGAATGGATGATAGGCAGCCCCAAAGCAACCAGTCTGTACTCTGTCTACCTGTCCAACACACACACACACATGCATACACACACGTCTTACACATGCAGTTTCAAAAATGCCCCCACAGAATAAATCACTCACCTTCCTCCCCTAAAAGAAGTGGACAGTTGAGGTCCAAGTCCAGTGCCAAGACCGAACTTTCCACAATGTTGTCTGTCAGCCCCAAATGTCGTATATCGTGGTCCAGCGGTAAATTATAAATGAAACACCCAGTGCACAATGGTGGAGGCAGCACAGGAGAAGAATTTCACAGCTAAACTTCCATTTGGGAAAGGAGAGGAGTCATTTGTCACCTGTCTCTAGCATATTTTATAGCCCAGTGAGCAGATTCTACCTGTGTGGCTATGGGAAGGAACTTGGGTCAGTCAGTGGCATAACTTCCTTCTGTTCTTCCTCAAGGGTCTTCCTTAGCCGTTGCCTTCCAGAGCCGTCTCTAGGGCAGGGTCGCACCTGTTCCGCAGCCTATGCCTTGTTCTCTGGCTTCATGGATCTAGGGATTGCCTTAGGATTTAAGCAGTCATAAGCTATTTTCAGCCATTCCAGGGTTTTATCCTCTAGTATTTAAAAACGTGATAAGATTCTCTAGAATCCCCGAGCTCCATGGACTAGTGAACAAAACTCAAAATCGTGTTGGGAACAAAACTCAAAATTGTGTTGAGTTACAGTCTTTGAAGGTGGAACCAAGCCTGGGCACTTCTGTCTCCCAGCAAGTGAACCACCCTCCGCTCATAAATTCTGTGGCCTTTATCTCAACCTCTGATTAGGTAGTACAGTGTTGAAACAGTGGCCTGAGGTGGTGAAGCCACTGTTAATTTACTCCTTGCTCCTGAGATGGAAGCCAGTATATCACCAGAAAGGTAACAGCCTTCTGCTCAGACGAGAGACCACAGTGTCTTTGGGGCAGACGGTGGGAAGTTCTGACAGTTTGTGTCAGTCTTCTTTCCTGACGTTGTTGTTATCTTTTGGCCCTGTTCTGCCTGATGTTAGCATAGAGTAGAGAACTGGGGTTTTAACCCCACAAGGCTCCGGATTCTTTGACTCTCAAACATTTTGGTTGCACATCATAGGGGAAAAAAAAGGCGTCTATTGACAAACCTCTTCCCTGCCCCCCTCCCCACCAGGCTCCCAGTAAGTTTCATCCTAAGTTTCTCTTTCCTGTGTATCTTACTGAAGGCTGAAAGTAGCCGACATACTCCAACCTTCTAATTTTTTCCTCTGAATTCTTTCATGGCGCACCTTCAGCAGGCTTGTGATCTTCGACCCAGGATTCAGTAGGTGGCAGCCTAACCAGCAGTGATGCCATCACGTAACCAGGATGGCCAACTTCCTAGCCCAGGAGAGCCTGCACTAGCTGTCACCCAACCTTAAATCAGCCAGTTGCACATTTTAGGGTTAGTCACATTCAATATTCACTTCTAGTACTGATTTCTGTATCACACAAGTGTTTGTATTACCGCTAATAGAAAACCTAACCACACTAACTTGCATGAAATATAGAATTTATTTGCTAGTATAATTTAAAATTCCAAAATAGAGCTAGCTTCAGGTATAGAAGGATTCCGCCAATAACATCAGCAGCTGGTTTTCTCCATCCCTTGTTTCTCACTTTATTGGTCTGATTTTCAGACCCCATGTGGTCAGAGGATGAGTGAGTCAGTTTCAGCCCCTCCATCCTCACAGACCCAGCTCCATCACTCAGGAAAAATTCTGTCTTCTGGACACAAATTCCCTTGGTTCTGATGAGGCCACAGGCTATCGCCAAGAAAAGTCTCTGGGGCTGTGTGAATGCAAGGCTTCCATGAACCAGCAATTCATGTATCTGGAATCGGAGTAAATACCTCTGGACCCACAGGGTCTGGGAGGGAGGGAGGGAGAGATGTATCTCCAAACAAAAACTGAAGAACATCATTGTAAGTAGGGTCAGTGGATGCTGAGCTGCCAAAACACAAGGAAATATGTTGCAAATGTTTCCCCAAGTAAGGTTATACCAATTTATATTAGCAGGACATAGAATAGTGTGATGTTGGTTCTCAATTTCTCTGTTTCTGAGATTATTTTGAAATGATCAGCCTTCTATATAACTACTGATAGGTTTATGGGCAAGAAGCTAATTCCTTTGTTTCTGCTCTTTTAAATCATGTGATTCCCATATTTTAATACTTTGAAAGTAGAATTCCTCTTACAATAAATGCATACATTTAGTCTGGTACTGTTTCTTTTTCCTCATAAAAAGCTCTAAGATAAGGGGGGTATTTTGCTATTAAAGAAAATAGTGTTTTAGAATGGAAGGAGTACAGTATTCTAAAACATGTTTCTGCTGCTGCTGCTGCTGCTGCTGCTAAGTCACTTCAGTCGTGTCCGACTCTGTGCGACTCCATAGACAGCAGCCCACCAGGCTCCCCAACCCCTGGGATTCTCCAGGCAAGAACACTGGAGTGGGTTGCCATTTCCTTCCCCAAAACATGTTTCTACAATCGGGGAAATACTGCACCGTAACAGGTAGTCATGGAAACACAGTTTGAAAAACTGGAATGAAAAGAAATCAATTGTCCTTATATTTCATTCATGGCACTGTTGGCCCGACTCAGTCTCTGCTGATTTGGGGTCTCCACAGGGAGGCCGTTGGCTGTGATTCTCTACTGCTTTTTCCAGGTGAGAACCACAGTGTTGTGCTATTATAATCTCTGTCTGCTCTTCATTTTCCATTTCTGTAGATTAATAAGAAAGATTCTTCACTTGATTGTTCTGGAGACTGTTGATTATTGTTTTGCTCTGTTTTTAGGCTAGGATTGGTCCATGTGTTGAATAAGGTAATATATGCATTTAAAATTCCCTTTGAAGTCTGGAATCATGATTGTCTTTATTTGCCTCAGGTTCTCAATCCACTTTTCTTCAGCCTTTCGTTATACTAACATACCCAGTGAAAAAAGTGAAAAAGTGAAAGTGTTAGTCGCTCAGTCATGTCCAGCTTTTTGTGACTCCATGGACAGTAGCTCACCAGGCTCTTCTTTCCATGGAATTCTCCAGGCAAGAATACTAAAGTGGTTTGCCATGCCCTTCTCCAAGAGATCTTCCCAACCCAGGGATCAAACCCAGGTCTCCTGCATTGCAGGCTGATTCTTTATAGAAAGCCTCAAAATCAATACAAACACCCCCAACAACAGTACTAATACTGCCATCAACTGCTCCCCTCCCTGTTGCAGCCTTCTCCCCACCCCTCTTCCTTCCACCTCTTCTTATGCTTATACAGAGGAATTAAGTGAATCCTCCCCTGAACTTAAGGCCATAATGACACTGGACCATGGAGAGGGAGGCCGGGCTTCTGGCACCAGCTCTGCCGCTGCCCGCTGTGTGACAGAGGCAGGCCACTTAATCTCTCTGGACTCCCATTTCCTCTTCTGTAAATGATGGTGTGGACTCTGGTCTCTGCCGTCTCATTCATCCTTAGACTTCCTTATAAGAAACCGACGCTGATCTGGGAACACCTGGGCAGAGAGGAAGGGACAGAAAGCACTTTGGCGTCTCACATCTACCTGCGTGGCATTCGCTGCAGAGGGTGGCCTCCAGGTCTGCCTTGTCAATAATACTGTTGGAACCCTCCCCCGCCCCCACGCGCTCTTCCCTTTGTCTCAGTCTTCAACTCCCTTAGCCCATTTTTCTCTCCTCACTGCTCAATGACATGAACCACTTGCACTGCGCGAGACTCTGCCTGCATTGCCAAGCCCCTCAGTGAGCTAAAGGGCTCCCTGCTGGTCTCGTATCCTTTGCCTGGAAGATTTCCCTTTAGCCTAAGCCTTCCTAAGAAGGGGGTTCAAGTCTGTCCTTAACTTTCCTCAGTCACTGCTTTAGGGGAAACAGTCTCAGGCTTTTAAAGGAATGTTATGTTATGGTACTATTTTTAATTATTTTCTCTTTCATTCAACAAATAACATTCATTGACACCCACCAGGTACTGTTCTAGATCCTAAGGCAACAACAGGAAACAAGGTCCTATGGAACTTGAATTCTAGTGGGGAGAGATGGGCAAGTAAACAAGCAATTAAATAAATGAAAAAAACACCAGATGGTGACAAGTGCCATGGATAAAGGAAGACGGGAGCAGAGATGGGATAAGAGAGGGGGCATTTTTGCTGACAAATGGAGAATGAGAAGGAACCAGGAAGGAGTAAGCTAAGAGGGCTTACAAGTGTCAGACCCAGGAAGCAAATGAGCCTGTGCATTTAAGGAATAGAAAGGGCTGGAAGGTAATCAGCAAGACGGAGTTTACTTGAAATGAGGTCAGAGAGCTAGGGGCAGGTGGGTGGGCAGATTTTGTGAGTCCTTGTGGGCTAGGCAGAGCTTGGATTTTTAAAGTGAAATGAGAAACCATCAGATGGTTTTAAACAGGCAGGAACATTATCTGATTTATGTCCTGTGGTGCATAGTAGACACCTCATAAATGTGTCCAAAGTCGACCGTGCTTACAGGTTCTCATTAAAGGGGGAATAGACACAAACCCTAGAAAACTACTCCCTTGAATGTGTCATGGGCTCCAGACTTCTAAGTGACAGACTCCCTTCTTGTTGAGTTTTTCCTAATGGATGGGGATAGTCATGATCTATCATGTCCTGGGGGTGGGGAGCATGTGTGTGTGTGTGTGTGTGTGTTTGAGGGGCATTACTTATTAGAGAACTAAAAAGTAATTCTGTAAACACATAGCAAAATCACCATATTGCCTCTGTTCTCTTCTTAGACCCAACTATAGTTAGACTTCCCCAAGGAGTCATGCAGGCATTTGCTTAGTAGTTGATCACGTTTTCTGTTTTCCCAAGGTTAGTGGAGGGCGAAGGAGAGAATAACTGCAGGCCTCCCCGTCTTGTCCAGCCCCAGGTCTGTGTGTATTTTCTCATGTATTAAATGTCTCTTGGGCCCCAGATCCTACATTAGGTGAGATGAATAAAGTCTGTGCCTTTAGAAGAGTCCAAATCACTAATCCTAGGAGTTCCGTTTCTAGGAGTGGGAATCCCCACTGACTCAGTGGTAAAACCAACTCTACTATTCTTGCCTGGGAAATCCCATGGACAGAGGAGGCTGGCAAGCCACAGTCCATGGGGTCGCAGGAGTCAGACACGACTTAGCAACTAAACCACCTCCACTTATAAGAATTCTGCCATAACTTGGCATCATGAAACTCCTTGTGCAGCCTATCTTAAAGAATTGAGAGTTAAAGGAAACTTAGTTAACTTCCAGTACTCAGTACTTAGTCAACTATCCCAGTACTCCACTCTAGGAGTACTTCCAGTATTGGGAGTGAGACTAAGCATCACAGGAAACTTCATATTCCTGGCTTCACCCATGAATCCTACAAATCTTCCTCACCCGTTTCCAACCCAGCCAGCGGAAAATGCCTCCACATGTTTCCAACAGCCCCCTGATCCACCCAGTCCCATCATTTTATGTATAATGGAATATTAGGCAGCTTATGATCTTTTCATACCTTCTTCCTCTGAACCTAGCAGATCAGGACCCCAGAGTCAAATTTTACAATGATGTTAGTTTCCAAAATATGCCTCTTTTTCATTCTTTCAGCTGATACTGTTTTCTCAGAGCTACGTGGCATGTGTCACAAATATGTCTGAATAGATAAATTCAGATAGATTGAGAAAAAATTGAGAGCATTTTCAGATTTTTATACATTCCTCAGGTTTTAGTATAGTATTTTCTATGCATATTCCATTGCCTACCCACCTCTCAGAGTCCTTTAATAATGAGGAATCTGACTTTCTTCCTTCTGCTCATCATCACTGCTTTTCTGTCAAACAGCATCTTCTAGGAGAGTATTTTCATCCCATTTAAGTGTGGAGGATGGAAATAAAATACTTTGGCGTGGAAAACTCTGATCTTCACCTGACTTGACCTGTACAGGCATACTGTGGAGACATTGCAGATTCTACTCCAAGCTACCAAGATAAAGCAAATGTTGCAGTAAAGCAAACCACACCAATTTTTTTGGTTTTCCAATGCATATACTCTGCTATAGTTTATGAAGTGTGCAATAGCTTTATGTCTAAAAAAGTGCACAAAAAATTTTTAAAAACCAAAACAGAACAAAAACTAATAATTAAAAATCAAAAAATTTTAATCTACATACATACCTAAATTAATAACTACTTTATTGCTCTTGTAAACCAACTATACCTCAGTTTGGAAAAACTTCATTCAAGTGGTAACCTTCGTCTGAGCCGTCAATGTGTTGTGATAGTGACGTCAAAGATCTGTAATCACAGATCACCATAACAAATATAATAATAATGAAAAAGTTTGAAATATTGCTTGAATTATCAGAATGTGAAGCAGAGGATAAGGTGAGCAAATGCTGAAGGAAAAATAGCACCAATAGACTTGCTCATCTCAGGTTGCCACAGACCTTCAATTTGTTTAAAAAAAAAGTGCAATATCTGCAAAGCACAATAAAATGAGGTGAGCCTGTATATCATGTATTCTGGCTTGGGCACCAGAATCACATTTCAAAAACTCATTTGCCTTCATATACCTGACTGGCTTTCATCACCGGCATTTGTAACTTACTTCCTACACACTTGACTGCTCTGTAGATGAGGAAGAATCACTTACCTTATTTATCAGTGTCATTTGGAGCTTTTAGATCTTGAGTGACTCTTTCCCTTAATCCTAAATGTTATCATCAATATCAAGAGTGTTACTTTAAAATGAAATTTCCTGAAAGAGTCTCACATTCCATGAGCAGTTATTTTTGTGGAGGTGTCTAGAATAAAGTTGAGCTGTTAACCAGCTCGAGTTGCTATCTCCTCTTGTCCTTGTACCAAAAGGTATGTTACGCCTGGTGGGAAGGAGAAACATTTAATTTTCCAAATTTAGGGGTTTTTTCTTGCTTGCTTGCTTAAGTAAAACCAATCTAGCTCCTTTTTCTGCAGAAAAGGAGGAAGGAACAAGCAACAAATTAATCAGACAGGAAGTGAATAACCACAGAAGGATGTCTGCCTCTGACTCAGTATGTCACATTTAACAAGGGACCAGAGCTTGTCCAAAATGGCGGTCCAGAAATGACCCCTTGTTTGTGTTAGAAGATGATGCCTTTCACAGCAACGGTTTTCTCTCTCATTCCTCGTTTGCTCCCTGCCTGCTTGTGTCCCTGATCATGCCTTCCTCCAATATCCTTTAACGGTAAGAAAATTATATTCAAACTCCGTGTATTTCCTTTATTCAGTTAGTGGGGAGGACTGAACGGCTTCTAGTGGACCATTGTCTGCCGAGATAATATTGTGTAATTTTTCAGTAGACCACCGTGTGGTCCTCCTGTTGCACAGGAGACCAGTTTCACCACGATGGTGATTGTGGGCAATTTAGAACTTATGCTTTGAACTAAAATATAAGCAAGATTTTCAGCAGAATTTTTCCTGACCATTGGACAAGTTTGGATCCACAGTAATTTTTTTTCTCCCAGTTAAAATGGCAGTTTATGTCGCTAACTGTATCCTCTCAGTGGATGGTACGGTTTGTCCACGTGATTACCTTTGAACTCTTACTTTGGCCAGCAACAGTAAGTGCTTTTAAAGCAAAAGGAGTCACTGGAAACTTCAAAAGAAAGCACCGTGGAACTCAGCTCTTGCCAGTACAGACCTGTTACTTAAGTTCAAATCCCAAGCTATTTCTAAGCAGTGTTTTAGGACAAAGACAGTTTGTTATCCATACAGTGCAGTGCACAATTAACTATTGCTGATCAAATTCTGCAGCATTCACTATAAACAGTTACATTTAATGTGGTTAGTATTGTGACACAAAGCATTGTGATTTTCATATTCCAAGCAGTGTACTCAAATATCTACAGAGCAGGATTAAGGAAACTTTGTATAAAAAATGCTGTTTTTCCTTTGGAGCATATATGAGAAAGCAACTTGGTTTATATTCCTTTTACCCCATGAAGAAGTATAAAATAAAGCTTTAAAAAGTTAAGAGGGTACATAAAACTTCGGTCAGTAAGTATAAGTTCTTTTAAATAATTCAATGGCATAACTAGTGTGTATAGTAGAAAACGGACAAGTAGTAAAATGAAGAAAAGGCTGCCGGAAGATTCTTATTTTTAAAAGTAGGACAGCTTGGTGAGAGAAAGTGAAGAAGCAGGAGAAAGAGTATGTTGGGATAGTGAGAGAGGAAGATGAGAAGCTTGAAAAAGACTTTGAGGACCATTAGTGTGGAAACCATACCCTCTCTGGTCACTTGGATTGTGGGTCTAATCTTACGCATTAACTTCATAAAGTTATGTTGTTTCTGAACTAGAATAACATTTAGTCAAAATTCTCCCTTGTATAATCTAAAGCACTTAAATGATCTGTCTAAAATCAGAGTCAGGTTTCCTAATGCTTTTTGAAAACTTCATCCATTGGTTAATTACTCACAGCTCTTCAACTACCCTTAATGTCTGAACTTTGAGGGACTTCCCAGGTGGCGCTAGGAAGCAGTCAAGAACCTGCTTGCCAATGCAGGGATGTAAGAGACAAGGGTTCGATGCCTGGGTTGGGAAGATCCCCTGGAGAAGGAAATAGCAACCTGCTTCGGTATTCTTGCCTGGAATATTCCATGGACAAAGGAGCCTGGTGGGCTATACAGTCCATGGGGTCGCAAAAAGTCAGACATGACTGAAACGATTTAGCACTAAACCTTTAATATTATGCATACTCTGGATGAACGGCAGTATTCAGAGAATTCCCCAGGGGGGAGAATTTTCCCTGGGGTCCAGCAGCAGTTTCACTCTGATCATTGATTGAAATCAAGTTCTAGATATGCCCTGTAAGCTAGAGGTTCCCTGACCTGTGCTAAAATGTGAAAGGAAGTGAGCTACCTAATTCCTGGACCTTTCAAGGTTTACACTTTTTGAAGTCTGCTGAGCATTTCGTAAACACGTCATTTTGTTGGGAGTTTCTGGGTATTTAAATTTTGATCCACTTCTGGTTTACAGTTTGACTCATTTTTGTTTTTCCAAATTGTCACTTACTTACCTCTTGTTGAAAAGAACATTTCCCTTGGACTATCATAAGTACTAAATACCTCTGTCTGTAATTTGGCAACCCTCAGTTCTGAAAATTAAGACTGGAGAAAAGAATACTAGGGTAAGAAATGCCTTAGTATGCTTTTCTGAGAAATTTTATATGCACTTTATACACACCTCCCTTTGCCATTTTTTTGTAATGCAGAAATTACATGGGTATGCACATGTGGGCTAGGCTTTAAATCAGCTCGTGATTTCTCTTTCTGATGGTTAAGTAGAGGAAAAGATAATGTTTATTGAGCACTCACTATATGTTAGGTTCTTGACTTCTGGTTATTTTATTTTTTTAAAAAAATGGCTAACAGCAATCGCCTCATTTAGTTCCTCAATGGTCCTATTGAGTAGGTACCATTCTCCCCATTTTATTGTTGGAACTGGACTTAGGCTGAGCAGTTTGCCCAAGGCCACTAACAATTAACTGTAATTTCAAGAGCTTTTTTCATAAGTACAGTTTAGAGGCCATGAGATGTCCTTTTCTAATCCTGAGAATCTGGGATTGTACAAATGCTTTAAAATGTCACAGAGATAGTAAATATCTTTAAGTGAATAATCTGAAGTAAGACCATTTCCTTTCTAAAGTCTTTTGACCCTTTTAAAAGTAAATTGGTGATGCTTCTGCTTATATTATAAGGCTATACTTTCAATGATTAAGTTAATAAAATCTGTTGAGTATGCTGACATATATGCCGTGTGTTGTACATGTGTGTGTATATGTGAGTGTGTGTGTGTGTGTGTGTGTGTGTGTGTGTGTGGGTGTGAGTGTGTGTGTGTAGTGGGGAATAGGGAGGGGCAGATTTGGTAAAACTAAATGTAGTGCTGAGGATTTAACTTTGAGATTTGAGCCCCTTAAAGAAAGTACTAAAAAAGAAAAAGTACTTGTTAGAGATGGAAAGTTGTGGGAGGAAAATCGGTACTTTTTAATTAAGTGAATAAAGTAGAATTACCTTCTTTTCTCACAGTTAAATAAGGACAGGTGGGTCATTCAGCTTACCTTCATTTTCTCATTTTTGAGAAGGTTCAGCTATCTGTGAATTTGTGCTGACTTTTCATGTAAGTAAACATGTAGGACTGTGTATTCTAAAAATAATTTCACTTCATAGAAACCTTTATTTCCCCAGCAGTTATTCTTATAGCAAAACTGTGTGTTTGTGTCCAAGCTCCCAACTAATCATAATGACGTTGTAGATGCTTCAGAATGTCTCCTCTGAAAAATGCCTTCCCTCTACTCCCCGAATTATCAATTCTTTATCTAAAAGATGTGTTTCTGAAATAGCCAAGGTCCCTCCAAGTTCCCCAGAGACACAAACCCTTACCACTGAGAACACAACCCGTAAGCAAAAGTCACTTAAGCTATTGCCTTAATTGATGCCCAGCTGAGAAAAAAGCAAGTACATTTTGAGAAATGAAGGGTCCCGTGTACAGTAAGCGTGGGTGCCACATTCAGCTCAGATTGAGAAAAACAATGATCACGAACTAGGTGAGGCAGCTGCTTTGCTTATAAAGGAACGCTTGTTTCTTTTCTGTACCTTTGGCTTCCTCCTGGGTTGAGCATCCTTTTTGTTTCTCCTCCTCTATTGATTGCCTCATTGCCTACAGCCCTCAGAGCTTGAACTGAAGAGAGAAGAGTCACAATAATAGAAACAAACTTTATGCAAAGATATTAAAAGTTTCTAAAATGGCCAAAAGGACATGCCACGCTTGGGGGTGGGGCGCTGAGCTGTGGCACTGGGCCTGGTGTCAGAAAATAGAAACTACAGGCAACTGCAGCTGTGAACGACTGTGCCACAGAAACAGGATGGCTGTGGTTTGCTGTGAGCATCAATTTTCCTGTTGAGCATTTTTACAGGAAGTTGAAGAACAAAGCCGACTTCATCTTAATTAGTTCTGATGGTTTTCAGATCTTCAACACATCCAACCAAGTTTGCCTCATGGAGAAGTCTCCAAAGAATAGAACCAAAAATAATCCCGAGTAGGAATCATAAAACAACAACGTTGGCAGCGATTTGGGTTTTTGCTAAATGATTTTATTTTTACAGTATAACTTGGAGTGGATTTATTACCTTTATAATGAGTGCCTTTGCACCCTTTTTTTTATGGCTGTGGTAACTCCATGAATTTAAGGGCCTTATTAAAACACTACTGAGTTATATGTATTATAAATTTCCTTCTGTTACTATTTGGCGAAACAGTTATGCATGTGTGTATTTATATAGATACAAAGAGGTGTATGTGTGCGTGGGTATACACACTGGAAAATATACATCAAAATGTTGACAAGAATCATCTCTGGATATTGTTAACTCCAACCCTTTTCAGCTAAAATTTAAGAATTATCAAAAGCTTTGTTCAGTGGTTAAACACAAGTGTCCTGTTTCATTGTCATCTTTGTATTTTAGTGTTCCCTATTGCTTTCTTCCTTTCTTGCTGGCTGGTCTGGGCATTCATTGCTTTGCTTGGGCCCTCGCTGGTTTCAGTGGCTTCTCTTGTTCCAGGGCACAGGCTCTAGGCACACGGACCTCGGTGGTTGTGGCACATAGGCTCAGTAATTGCTGCTTGTGGGCCCTCGCTCGTGGGCTCTGTCATTGTGGCACGTAAGCTTAGTTGCTCCAAGGCATGTGGAATTTTCCTGGACCTGAAATCAAACCCGTGCTCCCTGCATTGGCAGGCAGATTCCTATCCACTGCACCACCAGGGAAGTCCCTATCTATTGTTTTCTAAATTAATAAGTAGATAACTGATAAGTAGCATTATCATTTTGGAAGCAAGAAAAAAAATTCTCAAAGTCTAACCTGAAGAAGTCAAGAGCACACAAGAAATACATACATGAAGATGAGTTAAGAACATTATATATAAAGGAAAATGTCAATGAAGGTAAACAAAAATAAGATACAGAATAGAAAGTAATGAAGGCAGGAGAACATTTGGACCTTAGGATCTTTTCAGTTCTATTATTTCTATTATGTCTACTCCCTGTCCCTGCCCCCCTCCACAATGATGAATTCAACCTTTTTGAAAAAAAAAAAAAGTTTACTTTTTTCTCATTTTATAGAATAGTATTCAAGCGTGACTTTTGGCAAGATTTGCATAGCAAAATGCTTTATAATTTTGAATAGCCCCAAAAGGTGATAAAATGTAACTGAATAAACCTGCTTCTTATCTTCTTTGCTAGAACTTGGCTGATTCACACACACACACATCCTCAGAATTAGAGGCTGGCCTTCTTCGGGTTATTTTATTGGATAGCGCTGGAATCTCTCCCCTCTTCCTATTGTTCTGTAAAATGGGCCTCGTGTGGCATCATCTAGAATGAACTTGACGTTGGTTGCAAGAAACTAAGAAACAGTTTAAGTAACTTGTCAATTCTCCTGGTCATTTCATATTCAGAGATGATTCTGCTTTCTTAAGTTGAACACATTGAGGAAGAAAGCCTTAGTTTCCTGGGGCAGCTCTGGACTGACCTCTGGGCTCTGGGTGAGTGACTGGTTGTCCGTGCTGTTGGGGGAATATGCGACTGTACGGTGGGGAACAAGTCACTCGTTCTCCCAGGTGTCCCCCATAAACAATATTACACAGCAGATGGCTGGGGCCACAAGCTGCCCTGGTTGATCTAGGGTCAGTGTGTGATGCTGTTCACTGTGAGTTCAAACCATGATGCTGAGCTAGTAGAACTGTAGTAAAACCATCAAAACCATTCATTTCTCTCACAGAACTAGGAAATTCCAGAATTTCTAAATATTGATGTGTACTGTGTGTATTTGTATATGCTGGTGACAATGAAGAATGAGTTAGTGGATTTTGAAATCATTTATATAAAATATTCTACTCTATTCTCTTAACCCTCAGAGTCAATTCCTTTGTTAAAGGTTTATTGACAGATCTCTCCTTTCACCTCAGTAGTTTTCACCTAAAATTTCAGTTTTTTAGACTTAAAATTAAAAAAAAAATTTTTTTGGCCACACCTTGCGGCATGTGGGATCTTAGTTCCAAGACCAGGGATCAAATCTGTGTCACCTGCATTGGCAGGTGGATTCTTAACTACTGGACCACCAGGGGAGTTCCAAAATTTGAATCACTGATTCATTCAGTGATTAAATAAAACGTTGGTAATCAATCACATACCCTAGGGTTCAGGTTGATTTTTAATTTCTTTAACTTTTGACAGACAATCCAGAGATGGTTTGGGTGAGAAATCAATTGATAGATTTTATTCAAAAACTGTTCTAATTTCCACAGTGGATAACAGACATGATAGGTAACACATATTGTTAAAACTGTGTTTATTCATTTACTAGGGCTGCCATAACAAAGTACTTCAGACTGGGTGTCTCGAACAGCAGACTTTTATTATCTCTCATTTCTGGAGGTTGGAAGTCAAAGATCAAGGTGTCAGCAGGTTTGGTTTCTCCCAGGGCCTCTCTTCTTGGCTTGCAGATGGCCCCCTTCTCCCCATGTCCTCACACAGCCTTTCCTCTGTGCTCACGCATCCCCAGTGCTTCTTCCTCTTCTCACAAGGACCCCAGTCATATTAGATGAGGGCTCAGACTAATGGGGTCCTTAGTTACCTCTCTAAAGGCCCTCTCTCCAAGTACAGTCATATTCTGAGGTACTAGGGGTTAGAGCTTCAACATGTGAATTCAACCCATAATGCTGTGTGTGAACACAAAAAACCCATTTCCATCCGTGTGGTTTTCTTTGTGCACATAAAATTCAGCACACAAGGTGAACATTACAGAAATATCTGGGTTTTCTCCCTGTGATCAATGTTATTTAAATAGTGAAATGAGACTTCAGAAGCCATCACATGCTTAGTCATGTCCGACTCTTTGTGATCTGTAGCCTGCCAGGCTCCCCTGTCTATGGGACTTCCCAGGCAAGAACACTGGAGTGGGTTTCCATTTCCTGCTCCAGGGGATCTTCCTGACCCAGGGATCAGGCCCGCATCTCCTACATCTCCTGCATTGCAGGTGGATTCTGTACCACTTGAGCCATCAGGGAAGCCCTGAGACCTTTATATGCACATCCAGTTGTTCCAGTACCGTTTATTGAAAAGACCTTCAAAAGACCTCCCCATCAAGTTGCTTTGATCACTTTGTTGAAAATTAATTATGTTCACATGGATTAACTTATTCAAGCATTTTCTTCTTTAAAGATTGTTTTCCTGTGAAAACAATTGGTTTGCTGCGTTGAATGTTTACAACACAGAAGGACTATTTTTATATTAAATTTTAAAGTTATCATTTGCAGACTAAATATACTGTCTTAATTTTAAAACAAAAAACAACAACTAAAATCAGTGAAATGAGGGACTTCCTTGGAGGTCCAGTGGTTAAGACTCAGGGCTTCCATTACAGGGGACACAGGTTCAAACACACACACACACACAGTGAAATGATTCTCTAAAAGCAACTCATTCTCAAAAGTGTATATTGTTAAAGTTAAAAGTTTGGTGCCTGGGGAGGGTGGGAGAGGAAGGATCATTCAATGGGTAGGGCTGCGGTCCTCCAGCTCCAGGGAGCCTGGTTCCCGTGCGAGAGCTGACAGCCCACACTTTGGGAGCCCTTGTCCTACTCACTCTTTCTCTTCTTCTAGAGCCCCTCCCACCCGGGGAACTGAGCTGCCTTTCCTGTGGGACTCCAGCTCCTGAGGGAAGATCGAAATGCAAGAGGCCAAGCCCTCAGGCTGCCNCTGACAGCCCACACTTTGGGAGCCCTTGTCCTACTCACTCTTTCTCTTCTTCTAGAGCCCCTCCCACCCGGGGAACTGAGCTGCCTTTCCTGTGGGACTCCAGCTCCTGAGGGAAGATCGAAATGCAAGAGGCCAAGCCCTCAGGCTGCCTCATTCCCACGGGGGCAGCCACACCCACGCAGGACTCTGGGCAGAGCCAGGGCCTCAGCTCAGCCTCCAGGCCTGGCCACCCCCTGCCAGCTGCTTGAGTGGCTCTCACACCAGCAGGACCTGTGCTCCCCTCGGGACCCCAGCTCTGGACCTGTCTGCTGACTGCTTACTCTGCCCAGCCCTGCTGTACTGGTTCACTTTATCCTTCCCACACCCCCATTTAACAGAGAGCTTAGTCTTATCCCAGGTTATTAGCAACAGAGCAGAAATTCAGTTATGTTCTCCTGACCTAGGACTCATGTTCTCACAGAGATTCTGTTTTCATCCATAGGCCACACTGGAATCTGGTAAAGCCCCCAAGCTCTAACTTCTTCCCTGACTGCTGTTAAATGTGTAAAACAACATACAGAGGATTACCAAGGAAACCAGTCACAGTGCAATAGGTACAGCAAGGCCTGGGAGCAGATCATTGCCCCAGCTTCCAAAGAGATCTGCAACAATTATTCTATGATGTGAAAATATCACGTGAAAAACTGTTGGTGAAAAGGTTTCAGGTGTGGTTTGTGGCCTACATTTACAATTGGAGGAAATGCTAAATTGTAGTTAGAATTTAGGGGGAATAAGTATGTTCCTTTTTTCATCCACATTGATGAACCCCTGAATTCTGTCCACAGACCTTGTGGGTATGGAGAGCCAGGCTAGGAAGGCCTGCCTGTTAGGATTTAGGCTATACTATTGAGGCCTTTCCATTGGGCCCAGTCTTGGTTCTGACATGGCTCTCCCGCGGCCTTGGACTCTACTTCTCTGGTGATGTCAAGGAACTAAGCGCCCAGACTAAAAGCTGGCCTGCCCCTCTGCTGTGGGACTGGTTCTTTACCCAGGCCCCAGGGTGCTCAGGGCTGATGCTGGGAGCTGTTTCAGTGGCCAGCATATGGCTTGTTTGTGTGATACCTGATTCTTTCACTGCCCCCCACATAATCAGTGAGACTATGTCCCGTGTACGGGGGAGACCTGGTGTTCACAGTGGGGTGGAAAGACAGCCAAGAAGGGGATCCAGCAAGGGCCTGGCATGCGGCACGTGAGATTGATCTTTGACCTGTGTGCTGGGGTGGCAGGTTTAGAGTCTGGGGTTTCTCACAAACCTCCCTCAAGGCCCAGCCTGGACAAGTCCAGACGAGCAGCTGTTCAGCTAGCAAGGAGCCAGGAGACCATGGCAGCCTCTGGAATCAGCTTTCAGCGTGGAGGCAGGCGTAGGAGTAGTTTATCTGGAGGAGAGTGAGGCAGGGGGGCAGTGGGAGCTGCAGCAGTGGAGAGAGAGAACTGAGCCTGGGAAAGGTAAAGCGCTCACCCGCAGATCCTCGCCCTGTTGTTTATGTGAGGTGGTCGGGGGCAGGGGAAAGCCCGGCTCTGTGGTCCAGAGGTTTATTTATAAGCCAGTTAATGCACAGAGAGAACCACAATAGCAACAGAAAACTGTAAGAGAGTCAAAGAGGCCTTGCAGGGTGGCAGTCTCCTGAGAACGCCCCTGCTCCATCACCTGGCCCCTAAGGTGTACAGGACGGAAGTTCAGTTTGATCTTTGCAACCAGAAACTGGCTTATGAGAACCAAACCCAAAAGAGGTTCCTGGTGAGGACTAGACTTCACTTCTTCCTCGGTCTTAGGATAACAGGATGGCAGGCTAGTCAGTGAGCACAGAATCCGACACGATGAACTGGAGCATTGAGGGGCCTTTCAGCCACCTAGCTCATGGATGGTCTGTCCCATGGAACCCGTCTCTCGCGCCTTCTGGGTGGACCCGGCCACCCTCTTCCTTGATGAGCCGCCTCCTCCAGCTCTGTTAATGCCACTGCTTTGGCCACAGCATCTTTGACAGTTAGTTGGGCCTGAATCCAGTTTCAGACCCTCGTTCTTCCTCCTGGTCCTGGAACACAATACAACTGCAGTTGGAGCACCCACTTCATAGCCTCCAAATGCAGGCCCCCAACTCTGTTTATACTGCCCATGTAGCCCTGCAGGTGACTGGTGTTACCCAGGAAAGATCAAAGTAAGGGATAGTGCAGCCCAGCCAAGACTGACGTTCCAGTGGCTCCTCTCCCTCACTTGTCTCCGTGGCGCAGTCCTCTCCTGGGCTTGCCCACTTGGGGCCAACAGTATTTCTTCTCTGTCAAGAGAAGTAAGGGACAGTAAGGGACAGGTCCCTGTCTAAGACAAGCTCTTTTTGAAAACCAGATTCTGACCGAGCTTAAGGCGAGCTGTGATACTATTGAGCCCTTCACCTGCCTGAAAATGCTTATCTAAAGAGAGCAGAGATCAAAAGGACTTGATGTAAATGACTTTCTCATCATTTCAATGAGTTATTAATTTCTGAGTCCCAGCATCCTTCCCTGTAAAATGTGTTTGAGACGATGGAAATAAAGTGCCCTTTTTTATCCAGTTGACTGTCAATAAATGAGAGCAGCTGTTGCTGCTCTAGAGGTTTCTAAATTTCATCTTATAGAAGGCACTCAGAACTGTCTTGATTTCTATCTTCCAGAAGCTTTGACAAGTCTAGTCATGTCCTGTTAGCTTTTCCATTGTTAACATCACAGAAAGCAAGCCATCCAGCAGAACTTCAATAGAAAGTACAGCTGACCCTTGAACCATCGATATGGAGGTTAGAGGCACCGATCCTCCATGCACAGTTGCTCCTCAAATCCACGGGGCCCCTGTACCCTGATTCTGCATCTTTCGATTAAGTCACCCATAGATGGTGTCACACTGCAATGTTTGCTATGGAAAAACATCCATATCTAAGTGGATCCGTGAAGTTCAAACTCATTGTTCAAGGGCCATCTATATTTGATTCAAGGTGTAAGTTTCCCTCAACTTTTAGTGATTGAGCTAAATTAATACTTTAAATTCTAAGAAATTGTTTTCTGCAATTAAGAGACTGTTGAAAATAAAAGAAAGATAATTCTGCTGTTTGAAATCCAGGACACACGTTACAATAAGAACAGTGTTATTCAGGTGGTCAGTGTCTCAGGCTGTTCTCTTGGTTTAAGGCTCCCTGACCAGGCTTCTCAAACATTAATGCATATGAATCACCCAGGGATCTTGTTAAAATGCTGAAACAAACTCAGTGTGGGCAGCGGGGCTGAGATGTGATGTTTCTCATGGTGATGCTCTGAGGCTGATCCAGGAGCCCTGCTGATCCAGGAGTAGCAAGATCTAGGTGGGAAAAGCTGGGATGCTGAGGGTGTGAAAGTGGCTGAGGGGTGGGGCATCTGCTGAGACCCCAGGGATGAGACTCTGAGGACTGGGGGAAAAGAGGTCAGGATTAGTGGTTAGCCTCACTCCTGGGGCACATCCTTCCCCTTGCTTAGTTCCTGACATTGACCACGCTGCCCCTTTACTGCTGCTGCCCACCATGCTTCCCTGTACTGTCCTACAGCCTGGATTCTGGCCTTCCCTCTGTCCCCTGAGCATCACACTCTGTAGAAAGCCTTTCTGAGGAACCCTGTTTCTAGTAAACAGCTCCAAGTCAGAGGTTGGAGTCCTCTCTTTTTTTCTCTGGCTCCTGTAAGGAAGTGCCGAGTAGCACAGAGGTAGGAACCTGGCCTCCTTGCCCATCTTACCTTGTCCCCATCTCCCTTCCCTGGAGGACTGGAAGAACTTCAAGAGCAAGAATAGAACTAGATTTATCTTTATATTCCTGCGGGGCTACTCAGACCTAGACAGATGTCAGGAATCTCTTGACAGAGAAGAAACGCTGTGGGGCACCGAGTGGGCAAGCCCAGGAGAGGACTGCGCCAGGGAGAAAAGTGAGGGAGAGGAGCCACTTGAACATCAGTCTTGGCTGGGATGCACTGCTATTGTTCCCTGATAACCTCCCAGCTTCCTNGGCAAGAATAGAACTAGATTTATCTTTATATTCCTGCGGGGCTACTCAGACCTAGACAGATGTCAGGAATCTCTTGACAGAGAAGAAAAGCTGTGGGGCACCGAGTGGGCAAGCCCAGGAGAGGACTGCGCCAGGGAGAAAAGTGAGGGAGAGGAGCCACTTGAACATCAGTCTTGGCTGGGATGCACTGCTATTGTTCCCTGATAACCTCCCAGCTTCCTCGGGCTGCAGGCCAGGAGCCTTCCCCGACCTGCTTTGGTAGTGGTGGGATTAAGCACCTGTGGCGCTGCACTTTGCTTGCAGTATCTCCGGGCACTCTGGCTGAGAATCTTGCCCGGCTGCATCCTTCCAGAAGAGTAACATCCTAGCCATGTTGTGAAGGAATCCCGCCTCTTATAGAAACTCAGACTATCCCTTTGAGGTGAAAGGGGAAGGAAGATTAGGACAGAGAATTATTGAGACATCTAATATGTGACGGTGCTTTGTTCTTTCTGTTTTGTTTTACAGATTTGTCAGCCAGAGTGTTGAAAGCTAACTGTTCAAGATGCCCGTCCC